>JASDQU010439213.1:0-11492 GCA_032191745.1 Picea mariana
TTACTTATTCTAATTTTTTTAAGGCCTTATCACAGTAAGAATGCAAACTTATCCTAACCCACTGTTATCTACAAAAGGAAAACATCAATAGCGCTTGTAAATCCACTATACATAATTATAGCCAAAAATCAAGTTTTTAGTTTATATTTGTATTTGCTCACACCCTTTTTAATGATACAAGCACAATATAAAACGAGTATGTGGATAAAATATTGGACTAGAAAATGATGATTTTGCAACAATGGGGCTTGTTTGAGACCAATTCCCACTTACGAAAATTGCTCTCTGCTTTTCTATTTTCCCACTCTCTTTTATCCCCTTCTTTTCTCTCTTCTATACTTAACCGAATTCCCCTTTCTTTTTCCCCTCTACTTTCTCTTTCTGGCTACTTAGTCATTTTTTCGAAAATGTCTAACTGTGCGGGTTGGCAGACTCACGGGTTCACATTTCTACTCATGCTTTTATATCATGGCTCTGACCGACCGCTTCCCCATTCCATACGTAGCCACTTTTTTTATCACGGATTCCTAGACAGGCGGGTTCTAGATTGCACTTCCATTGTCCTGTGACCTACAAACAATACCTGGACCTCTACGATATACAAATTGACTGCTGGACTCCCACATCATCCCCTCTTCCATGTTACACATTTTGCACTCAAAATTTCTGAGCCATACAATTTGACCGTCGGGGCCTCATGTCTCCTTGGGAACCCTTGTCACCCTATTTTGAAGCCCATCAGACCGCATTTCATACTTGGCCATTTCTTGGAATCTCTTTCACGAAAATCTCACGAAATCTCCAATTCCTAGTCAATGTTTCTTGTGTCTGCCACCTTCGCACTTCTTTCCAAGTATACAACAACTAAGGTTTAATGCTAACAATTCATCATGCAACAACCGTGAAGATCATCATTAATAAGCAAAAGGCTCGAGGAGACAATCACACTGACTATCCCTACACAACTTGTCCATAAACATGTAGAAAATATCTTGCCAGGTAATGGGATATCTATTACAAATTTCAATATATTAGTGAAAACGAGTTTGACCTACCATTTCCCTATTCCATAATTGGCCACTTTTTCGATTGTGTGTTCTCGGACAGGTGGGCTCAAGATTGCGCTTCCAATGTTCTGCAACCTGCAAACAGTACTCGGAGTTCCGCAATATACAAATTGACCGCTGGAATGCCCCATCATGCTCTCTTTTGTGTTACATGTTTTGCACTCAAAACTTCCGAGACATACAATTTGACTGTTGGGCCCTCACCTCTACTGGTTATACCTTGTAACCTTATTTTGAAGCCTGGTCGACCGCTTTTGATAATTAGCCATTCCTTAATTTCTCTTCCCCTCCCCTGCCACCTTCATACTTCTTTCTAAATATACAATTAGTAAGCTTTAATGCTAATAACTCATCATGCAGGAACCGTAAAGATTTCCATTAATGAGCGAAAGGCTCAAGGAGATCTCCCAGACTTCCGTGATATACAAATTGATTGCTAGACTCCCACATCATCCCCTCTTTCGTGTTACACATTTTGCACTCAAAAGTTTCGAGACATACAATTTGACCGTCGGGGCATCACGTCTCCTGGGGAACCCTTGTCACCCTAGTCTGAAGCTCGTCCGATCGCTTTCCATACTTGGCCATTTCTTGGAATCTCTTTCGCGAATCCTTGGGTTGGCGGGTTCACAAAATATCCAATTCCTTGTCATTGTTTCCTGTGCCCGCCACCTTCACATTTATTTCCAAGTATACAACAACTAAGGTTTAATGCTAACAGTTCATCATGCAACAACCGTACATATCATTATTAATAAGCAAAAGGCTCGAGGAGACAATCACATTGACTATCGCTACACAACTTGTCCAGAAACATGCAGAAAAGATCTTGATAGCTAATGGGATATCTATTTACAAATTTCAATATATTAGCGAAAACGAGTTCGACCTACCATTTCCCTATTCCATACTAGGCCACTTTTTCGATTGCAAGTTCCTGGACAGGTGGGCTCAAGATTGTGCTTCCAATGTTCTGTGACCTGCAAACAGTACTCGGAGTTCCGTGATATACAAATTGACCGCTGGACTGCCCCATCATGCCCTCTTCCGTGTTACGCATTTTGCACTCAAAACTTCCAAGACATACAATTTGACCATCGGGCCCTCACCTCTCCTGGTTATGCCTTGTAGCCCTATTTTGAAGCTCGACCAACTGCTTTCGATAATTAGCCATTCCTTAATTGCTCTTCCCCATCCCTGCCACCTTCGTACTTCTTTCTAAATATGCATTTAGTAAGCTTTAATGCTAACATATCGTCATGTAGGAACCGTAAAGATTATCATTAATGAGCGAAACGCTCGAGGAGATCTCCCATTAATACACATTAAACCAAGATTTGCAGAGGGTTATATTATCCCATCCGATTGTTCATTTTAAACAACATGGAATGTCTTTCGCGGGTTGTTGGGTTGTCGGGTTCACAAAATATCCAATCCTTAATTGCTCTTCACCGTACCCACCACCTTCACACTTCTAAGTATGCAATTACTAGTCTTTAATGCTAACAACTCATCATACAATAGCCGTAGAGATTGTCATTAATGAGCGAAAGGCTCGAGGAGATATCCCATTCACACACATTTGACCAAGATTTGTGGAGGGTTATATTATCCCTTCCAACTGTTCATTTCAAACATCATTTGGAGCAAACAGACGTTCTCGTAAACTTATGGCAACAACTTGACAACAGTTTTGTGGAGATATAGTGAACATCTTCGGGTGTGAGGAAGAGAACTTCCAGTGGTCCAGGGCATACTCCTACTATTCATCCCCTTCCGCCCAGAACGAAGTAATTTGGTCCTCGGAATTGCTCGTGCAGGCTGCGTCCCTGAAGTTTTTGACTGTAAGGAGGTGGTCTCTTGGTGCACCAAAAAATATATTTCAAGCCAAAGAATTATTCCACTGTGGGACCACTCTCTTGTTTCTTTGTCACCTCAGGTATTCCGCAAGATGTTAAGATTATCAGAGCCAACATTGACCTTCAGAGAAGAAGACTGCAAGCAGTTCCTAAAAAAACATGATAACGGGTTGGACCTCTTACCTGAGACCTTGCATGACCCGACAACAGTTCCTGAAGATATCACAAAGTTGCAGGTTAGTTCTTTTAGAAATCCATTGTGGGAAATTGCTTGGTTGTTTACAAGAATAACAAGACAAGAATCCACAACAAGCATTTCCCGCATTGTTCTTTATATTTTGTATTTCACAGTCAAGAACCAAGCCATTTTTTATTGGGGGAAACTAATTTCCATTGAAATCTATTCACAATTGTCACGATTCAAATAAGAGAAGAAATTTTATATGTCATCCTACTTGGTTTTCGCAATAGCACATTGTTGTTTGTTTCCAAAACTGTCTCTGTCCAAGAAGGCAAACTGTGAATTCGACCTAGTAACCTTCTGGTACTAGGCCTTGTGGAGGCATAAGGCCTCCCATTCTTTTAATGAGGTTTTTACTGACTTTGTCTCGGTTTTCAAAGATTTATTGTTAGGAAAGGATGCTCCTCGGATGTCTGACCAGGCAACCAAGTTTTTGGATAAGAAAGGGACACTTGAACAAATGGAAAATTACAGTGTAATAATTATTTTCGGCTCCAAGGAAAATCCTGCTTTCCTTCCATGTCACATTACGGACAAGATGTTTGTTACAAAAATAGCAAGGCAATACAACTTTTGGTTGCATTTTTTCCATGAGAAGAGAAAAAAACAGTTCATTCCTCTTCCTTGGAAAGTTGGGGACTTCGTGTTCAGGAACGTCAACAAGATTGACGAATTCGTAGGCCATTTCAACAACTTGAACCTAAGATATGCTGAAAGGCTAAGAGGGTTCGACCCTAATGGGATTTTTCTAAAACATTTACTAGCAGTTGGCTTCAACAACTCTTTTATCCATACACGCCTAAACAAAGACATAGATAATGATGACAACACTCCTGCTCCTCACGATGATGACATAGAGACATTGCAAAGCACCATTGAATTGTACAAACAACAGAGAAAAGGCCCTGGTGAGAAGAGTGTCCAATCCTTGGCTAGCACTCCCAAGAGTACGACATCTCGGAGCATCGCTCCAACGGCCCACCCCAGTAAGAAAACAACCCATAATTCTTCAAATGGAGGAGGAGATAAGAACCCTCGTTGCGGTAAAATTGATAGTTCTCACAAGCTTTCTGTGAGGAAGAAGAGAAAAAAAACGTTGTAGGGCAAGCATAAGAGCCTGAAATTGAAAGTGAGGACATGGAATTTGAGACTGATTTGGATAATGTATTCTGCAATGTTGATTAGCCTGCAGACGCGATCCACCATAGTCCCATAATGGAAATAACTGAGATTGAGATTTTTGACGAAGATGAATCCTTCGTATTCCAAAGCGTTGTTTTTGACAGCTAATCTAAAAATTTAATTATTGAAAAGAGAGATGTAAGAAATAAGAAAGGGAAATCTCGTTCAGAGATTAACCTTAGGAACATGCAACCATCCCAAATCTCCTGACTTCACCGAGCAACTGAGGATGCTCTTGATGATTCCATTGGAGGCATTGCAGCAGAGAATGCCAAATTGAAGGACCAAATCAAGGAATTGGAGGAAGCTTTCATTCATATCCCATTGTTTGCCAGTCCTTTAGCAATAACCATGCCTGCCACCCCTGCAGCCAAGTTTAAAGGATCCTCGAGCCTCCTCACATCATGTAGAGGCTATGTGGAGAAGAATATCAAGAACAAAATGGAGCTAATTACTCAAGCCTGGGAAACATCACAAAATATAGCTTCCCTTGGAATGAGGGCACTTGTTTTGCACAAACATTTGTAGGTAGATTTAAAAAATGAAGAACATTTCTATCTAGAGACGATCATCCCTTTTGGCAACCATGTCACCAACATGCCAAATCTGAGAAGAAGATAAGAAGATCTCCCCTCCCCAAACCAAATCAAACAATTAAAAGCATGCTGGAAAGAGAAAGTTAAGAACCTACATCACATTGTCAAATCATGTGAACAAGCCATATCAGAGAAAGAGGAATTATTCAGAAAGCAGACTGAAATAGACTTAGCCGGAAGTACCAACAAGGTCCAAGACCCCAACTTAATCCTCAAGTACTTGTCCTTAACCAAGCAAGCCTTCAATGAACAAGTTGATATTTTAAAGGGGTTGTCTTTCGAAAAGTTTTACGACATCCTTGAATATGGTCAAGATGACATGGACAACTGGCTAGTGGACTATTCGGCACAAAATGAAGATATTGAACAGGCTCTGCGTAATCTTTCTATCAATCTAAGGGAATTAGAAAACAATCTTTTCAACATACAAATCTGGGATGAGATCAACATGCCCCCCATGAGAAGCTACATTGAAGAATGGCTCCAAAGGGAAATCGACAAGCTCACCAACGAAGGGCAAGAAGTGGTTGGCACGATTCCAATGGCCGTCGACGAGAGCAATAAAAAGGCATCAACAAACAAATAACAAAGGGAGAAAAAGATACCATCATAGTAAGTCAATATTGATCACATCTTTCTTTCTTTATCAATACAGTTATTCCACCTCTTTAAATAGAAATGTCTAACCAAAGACTGATAACTTCTAATTTCTTCTTTTCAGGTCTTTCTCTCTACCGTCGCCCACTTCTTCTTTCTACAATCCTATTTCTTGTGCTTATTTATTTTATGGTCCGCGGGAGCCCCAATTCCAGTCTATATGGGAAACACATTTAAATTTCTAGAAATATGTAATATACATTATTATTTTTTGATAAATTTCAAAGAAAACTACTTCGGGAACAATCTCGACGGTGCCTTGTAACCCTGTTTTCGGAATGCAAAATTAGTTCTCTTTATGCATATCGGTCATCTTCTTTTATTTTTTTGTGCTCATAATTTTTTATCTTCAACTATGTTGGATGTCAGGAAATTGTGTTTATTTAATTTGAATGTTTAATGTGTGTGATTCCTGGTCCTATTTTCTAGGAACCTTTATTTCAAAAAACAAAACAAAACATTTTCTATCATTTTGTATTGCTTCAAGTCATTACGACAGAAATTCTCTAAGTCCCACATTTGAACTATACACACCCTAGGAAAAAACTTAAATAGGAGTATCACATCTATAAAAAAATGCAGTAGGATTGACATCCTCGTTAGATTGTCATTTCGGTGCTAACAAATTCAAGAGTTAACAAAGTTGTAAATACATCTGCAAGAATATCTGCATATATAGAAACCTTCGAAATTTGTTATCTTTTCCAAATAAAAACAATCAACTGGATAGACATGTTGCAAATATACCAGTTGGTACTGTACTGAGATGCCCAATTGGTGCTATACAAAGATGCCCTCTTCCTGGAGAGAAAGTGCAGATCAACCTCTGCAAATGTATAGGAAAAACTAGCCAACACAGAGGTCACACAACAAGATTAAATAATCTTTGACACTAGACACATTTAATATATATATATATATATATATATATATTTGTTTCTTGTCCATTGCATATAACTTATTTGTCCTAACACATATAGAGACAAACAAGCCAGATGATCTGTTTAATAGAATGAAATTGTACTTAACTCTATATATTGGGATGAAAACCAGTTCGAAGTATACAAAGATCATTATGAATGAATTTCATAAATACATTAAACACATAAAACATACAAGGTAGGAACAATATATCAACTCACACGTGATGGGGATATATGTGCTCTTTTGTGGCTGTCTAATTTCTCACAAAGTCACTTTCTCACTAATTACATGTTAACCCCATATTAATATACTATTATGATTAACTAATTCGGGAATTCAAGAGTGCGGCTCTTCAGGGCTCCGACCTTACTCCCGGAGTGACATTCTCCCAGGGTCATGTAGTAGCCTGACGTCTTATGGCTGGCGTGTTCGATTTTGGCACGAGTCATTTTCGACATGGATACCACTTGTACTTCATGCTGCTTGCCATGTGTCCGCTGCAATTTCTCTTTCCGTCCACTGCTTTGGGCTTCTCATTTTCCCTCGGTCCCGCCATAACAATGCATTTATTCCCATTCCAACCTGACAGGGACTACGCTGCCATGCAACACTTGTTATTTTTGAGAATGCATTGAAAATAGTTTGAATCAAATAGAGAAAGATTGAGATGATCAATAGAATAGAATCACATATCTGAAATTTTTTCTTTACAAATTTGTATGTGGCCTACATTGATCCCTTCCAAATTTGACTCTTCAAAAAAATCTACCCACTCCAAAGTCTTTGCTAGTAAATATCTCATGCACAAATCCCCCCTCTAAATTTTGCCAAAATAATGAACTAATGAATAATGTTTTTATTTATGAACACATACATTTAAAAAAATGAAATCATTGTTCACATTTTTTCGTTGTATATTTCAGTGCATTAATGATAAACATGATTGTTGTTTTTCTGTAACTTACCTTTTCGGTACATTATACAGTTTTCTAGCACACCGGTGCGCTTTCTATGTAGAAAAGCACTGACAAAATGTGTACATTTAAAAAAAGATCGTTTATTTTTTCATTGTAAAATCAATGTGCTACATAGTTTTAAGTACCTCGGTGTGCTCTCTACGTACAAACACACTTATCTCAATTTTATTGACAAAACAAAAATGCAAACCTTCACAATCAAATTTTATGGAGATTTTTCTTTATAGAGGTAGTAACAAAGGTCACGCTTCGATGCTTTTCATAATTTAGTGCACTAGTGTCTTTTTATATAGGTGCCTTGCGATGTCTCTAACTAATCAAGAGCACCAATAACTTTTAAAAACCATTCAAAATTCTATTTGAAGCTAGATTGTTCTATGCTTCCCAAACTTTCTTTTAAGAATTAATTCATGTATTGATGATGGTATTAACTCAAATGCAGGGGAAAAAAGTTATAATATCAAATGGCCAATTCTTCAGATTCGACCTCATTCCATATCATTGCAAGTTTGTCAAGTTCTCCCCTGCCATTTGAAGTAAGTCTCGATTTTATTTATAATTCATTTATATGGTTGAATTTATGTTTTTTTTTTTGTAAATTAAAAAAATTGTATTACCTCATATAACTGTAAAAGATACATGAGCTTGGGAGCATGGCATCTGGCCGGCCAAAAATGAAAACAAGGACCAACTCCATGCCCCTATTTGCCAAAATACCCAGAGTGTTTTCAAATGTCTCAATAACTAGAGCCATAAAAGCTAGGCCATACTAAACAGTTCTTTGAGAATGAAAGCTATGCAAAACTAGTTCTAACATATCTAAACAAAATTGGATGAGGGAAATAACAAAAAGAGAAAGTCATACACTAGACATGCCACCACTGCCATCGTTCTACGGATCCTAGTGCCAGGATGGAGCAAAGTTGTATGGTTTACCGCATTCTGGGCAACAATTTTGAACATGCTCACCTGATAGAATGACAAATAAAGCAATCAATATGTGCTTGATGTTCTCCTGACATAAGAGCTGATCTGCAACATCTATGCGGATGTCTAGGAGTAAGTGAAATTATTCCTCTAAAATAATTTGTTGTTGGATTTATTCTTGTTGAGGAGGTGCCTCTGAGAGCACTGCACTTTTTTGATGAACATGCAGAAGATGATCTTCCTCCAAGATGGGACATCCCCAATTTTCCTCTGGCTAATTGTGCAAACAGGGTTGTCTCACAGCTTCAGTAGCAACTAAGGATTGAGGAAGTTGATAAAGGGTAGTCTGGGGCTGAGAATTGGGCACAGAAGGCCTTTCCTACTAAAAAATTATCTCAAGGATCATCACAATAGAGTCAATAGGGTGTTAGGGTGGCTTAGAAGATGAAGTCTCCTCCATAATGGGGAAATCCCAGTTTCCCTCTCCTCTGTCAGAGTCTAATGCCAACATGTATGATGAAGGAAATGCTAGAGATGGGGGTGGGATGTGTATGCTTTCAGGAGAATTGTGAGTGTGTCAATGAGATTCCAAGTAGCAGTAATATTCTGGACTGTGCCTGGAGCAACCCTGCTCTCGAGGCATGGCTGGACTATGAAATTCAAAGAGCCAAGGAGGAATGAAATAGACTAGAAATAGGGCACTATAAAAGCAAATTTACAGAGCAATCAAATGTGTGAGGAAAATAGAGAAGGAAGACTTATCAAAAGCCTCGGGAGCGGATGGGGAAATATTACCATTTGTGCGCTTTGAAGGTGCCATAAACTCGGAGTGGACATTGTCTTGAACTAGAGTACCAACTTTAATTTCATTCACCATCATTCCAATCAAGAGCAATAACAATCCTCTTATGCAAGAACCCTCGATTATTGCCTTTTGCATTAATGCCCATTGTCAAGAATCGTGTCATCAGGAAGGAGGTGACGAGCTATGTCTCTGTGTTCATGTAAATTCATGGACAAGTGTCACCCCATCTGGGTATTTGCAGTCCAAATTAGCCAGTTCTAAGCATTGTTCAAACAAAGGGAGAATTGATCTGGAGTTGGCATCTATGCATATGTCTTCTCCTTGTTGATTGACTCCTGCATTATCTAATTTTTCTATGACTTTGTTCGATTTTCTGCGGACATGCGAAGGGACAAGAATAATATTTGGCTTAAAGAGGGACTTGAAGATATCCAACGAGCCCAGAAGATGCCAACTAGGAGAGATTTTGGCAGGATCTGAAGCATGAATAATTTTGGTTGCAAGGGAAATGATGACCATGGAGTCCCCTTCTATTATTAGTTGTTTTAGGCCCAGTTGAGAAGCCGATTGTATTCCTCTTATTAGACCCCAGAGCTTTGTTGAGTTGTTTGTTTCAAAGCCCAAGTTATTGGCCATATCATGCCCGATTCTTCCCTCACTATTCCAGATTACCACACCAAAGCTTGTTGAGCCAAGATTACCTTTAGAATCGTCAACAAAGTTTACTTTGAAGAATCCAGGTGGAAGGCATTGCCATGTGATTGGGATTTACGTGTATGAGTGGCTAAGATCAGGGTGGGGGTGGGACATGGTTGGGTTAAGGTGAAAATTCCACTAGGCTAGTATTATGCTTTCATTTGGATTGCTTTTGAGGTCTTTTGGCGACCACTGTTGTGATCTGATGGTTTCTTTAGTGGTGTCAGATATCTTGAACCAAACTTGAGTAGTGGAAGTGGGATTTTAGATAAAGACCCTCCTGTTTCACTCCTTCCATACATGCCAGACCACAAAACCTGACAAAAGATGCCAAATTTTGTTGAGGATCAGAGTATGGAAGGCTATGAGCCGCCGCTTCTGAATTATGTCAATGATATTGTCTTTGAATCGATCTATGTTTCTCATTATTTGAGCCACTTTCTCCCATATTTCTGTGCTAAAGGGACGATGGTTTAGAAAATTCTCTATTGTTTCCTCTTGTTGCATGCATAGTGGATAGGCAGAGGGTCTAGTGAATACCATTTTCCTTAAATTTTCCCATGTTAGAGTTTGGTTCTATAATAGGAGTGAGAGGAAGATAGACACCTTCAACCAAAGGTTCATCTTCCAAATCGTGTGCTAGATCTGTTCTTCGGGGATAGAGTGGAATTGCGTTTTGATAGAATATGATTCTTTGATGGTGAAAGTGCCCAACATGGAGTGTTCCCAATGTAAGATGTATCTGCCTTCACGTTGGCGGACCTTTCTTTGAGCTGCTACTTCCTTCTAGGAATCCAGTTTTCAATTCTCGGGAAGGTTGAGATCATTGTGTGAGACTTTCCAATTTCTCCAATCAGTGTTGTGGGATGATGTCTGTCATAAGCTGCTACCTTTGTAGTGTCCTTGTTCGGAATTTGAGTATGGAGATGTTGCATGCAACTATATAATGATGACAGTGGAGGAAACTGTTGTTGGGAATCTGTCCAAAAGAGGGCATCCTTTCCATCCCTTAGTTCCCCAAAATAATGTTTTTGAATGAGAGGACGGTTGTGCCAGTGTTCCAAATACTGGAGCCCATAATGAGTTCATATAAGTGAATAAGTTGGGATTCATTGATTTGAGAAGCATATTTTTGTTTCCATAGCTTTGCCCATAAATTTATTGGATGCTTGAGCCATCTTGACCAAATTTTTTCTCCCATTATTTCATTGAGAAAGCAAGGGTTCCAAAGTCCAAGGCCTCCATTGAGCTTTGGCTTGTAGATGTTTTCCCAGCTGACAAAGGCCCATTTTCTTTCAGATTTATGTCCCCGCCAAAGGAAATTTCTTTGAATATTGCAAATGGTTTTAGGGACGGACTTGGGAGTAGCTAGGATTGAGAAACGATAAGCATGAATAGCTTGGAGGATTGATTTGATGAGCACTAGGTGACCAACCGGGTCAAGGGAACAAAAAATTCCAAGAGTTTAAATGGTTGGTTAGGGACTGAATGAGGGGGGCCCTGGTGGTATTTCTGGCGACCGAGTCTGTAAGCGGAACACCAAGGTAATTGGACATAAGGG
>JASDQU010439213.1:21892-54878 GCA_032191745.1 Picea mariana
ATTTTCTCCTACTTTGGTTGAGCTTATTACATACCTTGGCGTCGTGGTAGAATGTGGAATGCACTTCCCTAGCTCCCATATTCGAGTCACTTTTGGATGCGAGGTTTCAACTTCTACCTCCATTGATTTAACAGAGGGTTGCTCATCCTGAAGAATCTGTTGTATTAGATGTTGCGGAGGCTCAAAACGCAACCTCACACGTTTCACTCCCGGTGATTTATTGGCAACAACATTATTGTATGAGGGGGTTTACACCCCCTCTTTCGCGTCCATGTAAAGCCGATCAAACATTGAGCAACGAGGAGGACCAACACTGTTGAAAAGGAAGCAATCCAGGGAATCAAATTCCATGGAGTGTCGCAATCATGAAACCCTAAGAACCGCGAGCTCTCACGAAACTAGTGCATTTAACATCCAATTTAGCTTATTATGATTGAATTTATGTTATTTATGCACGTGCATTTGAATAATTGTTCATGGAATTTTGCAGGATTATGATTCAGGATCAATTTTCAATGCGTAAGATATTCCACCAATGCAAAAAAGTTGCAAGCTCTTATCAAAAGAAAGATACCGTAGGAAAATGATTAATGAAAATGGACAACTGCTTTACCCTACCGATTATAACATGCCATCTTCTAGCAACCAACCTAGGTCAATGATATTTCATTGTGAATTGGATCTCTTTTATGACATCCCAATAGTATGTGGTTGTTCAAAATGTAAAGGGTTGAAAAAGAACCCTCGACAATTGTCCCATTATATTAATGATTGATTTCCCAAAGTTGACGGTCTAATACCTCCCACTGCGTTCAAGAATCCAATAGGTGATATAGAAAATACATGTAGGAAGACTTCCATATGCTCCTTTTTTGAAAAGTTGGAATCCATATCAACTAAGTTTCATCCTAAATTGACCAACCTGTCTCTTTCTATTGAGTCAATGGAGAGTTCTAGTGAGCCAAAGTATGATATTAATACTAGCCAAAACATCTCTACTAAGAGATCCAAAAAGTTGTATGAGCTAAGAGCAAAAATGTCCAAGTACACACCAAAGTTGGTTTAATTGTTGGAAGGTAGCGATGACTTCCCTCTTCCTATCCATCTGCAAAGTAAATACCAAACTTGTTACAACCAAGCCTTGTATGGCACTTGGTCATCCTACATGTATGTGCCCGATGTTGGAGCCAAACTCTCTTTTTGTGGTAATAGTTATATGATTGCCAAGTCTAAAATATATGTTGCAAATCTTGGGTTGTTTATCCTTTCACATGTATAATTTTCTCCCAAATAATAAGTAGCGCTTGTGCCATTTTTTGGTCCGCTTTATAGTCAGTTTGATTACTTGAATATTGTTAAATACAAACTTAGCATTTCCATGTATAATATGCGCATGAATGGTTATGCTTCTGGAAACTTTAACAGGAAAAACCTTTTATATATCGATGGTTGTCCACAAACTCATGGGAACATTGCAGGGTTCATAAATAGTTGTAGGTCCTCATTATTTAGCGCAAATTGTTACTCTAAGGAACACTCCAATGACAAAGAGTTTTTTTATGGAAATGAAGGCATCCTGATTTGTTGTTGTGCATGCAATACATTGGTTGTCTTGTGGCGACAAGTTGTTAATAAAATATAACTTTCGTAGACCACCAACTGCTCATCAAAAACGCCTTGCATCAGGTCTACCTTTAGACGTCTCCTTGGGGCATAATAAAAATATGATTGAATAATTGTATTTTTAGATTTTCAATGGAACTAATGTAAATGTATTGCCTAATTCGACATTTATTTTATAAAGTGGTTGGTTGCATGTTACAATCATTACATCAAAGATGGGGACTAAGTCCTATAACATCTACACATGAACTTTTGTTTATTTATTTATTGAGTTTTATTAATGTTTTTAATATTTTTAAATATTAATATAAGATTATCACTACTTGAAGGAAAACTGGCTTTGGTTAGTTGGAAAGATTGAACAAAGAATCCTTTTATGGTGTTTCGGATTCTTGAAAGTTGGAAGATTGGTTCTTATCAAATCGATCCTCGAAGCGATCTTAGTCTATTGGCATCTTCTGGATCATATCTTGAAAGGGACTTTGGAAAGAATACAAAAAATGTGTTTCAATTATTTATGGAGGGGAAGTGGCGAGTATAAAGGGATTAGCTAGACATGATGGAAGAAAACCACCCCTCCCCAAAAATGGGGAGGATGGGGCATACAAGATATTCATCTATTTGGTAAAGTCCCAATGACCAGATCATCGTGGAGGCTCATCACCATTCCTAGCTTGTGGCATGATATCATTATTGACAATTGCATTCCTATAGGAGACATATTATATTGGATATGTGGGGACAATAAATTCATTTATGGGGCATCCAACTAATAGAAGTCTTTAACACTATCCTTCTCGGTGATAAAATAATACTTGGCATGACAAGTTGGATCTGAATGAAAGGTTAGAATTGGGGTGGATGCGGTGTTGGACACCACTAGGGAAATATTCTTACCTGAAGAAATGGTTTAGGAACTCCAGATACAAGGAAAAGTGACTCTTGACAAAGTAACATATCCTAACACAACGAGTATTTGTCATCAAGGTTGGATGGATTTTGAACGTTTGGATATTTTTGAATTTTGGAGACCTCACTAAAATTGATTTACATAGGTGCTCTCCACAACTCATATCCGTTTATTGGACCATGAAGACGAACTCGTATGGATTTACAACTCTACAGGTGGCTTCTACGAGGCACAAGAGGGGTACTAGTCAATGATTGAGGATATATTGGATATCATTTCTTGGTGGTGGAAGCCACCGTGGAAGGTGAAGGCCTCTATGAAAAGCATCATCTTAATGTGGCTCATCCTAAGCGATAAAATTCTTACATGGGATGTGATTTAGAGGAGGGGTCATCACGACCCAAGCATATGCTATCTATGTAGAAACGAGGTTGAATCCTGCGCTCATCTTTCCATAAATTTTTCTTATACAAAGGATGTCTGGCATGCAGTCTCTAGAACTCATCACATAACATTCATATGGGATAAGGAGAACGTTCTCCTTTGCATGCAGGAATGGTTTGACAAGAGGTGCCTTAAAATAACATGTTCTCTTCCCCTCTCTTTCATCTAGAATATATGGCTTTCTCGTAATAAACTGATCTTTGAAAACAAATGGACTCTGTTGAAACAAAGTTTATTTTTCTTCTCTAAATCCAAATCTCCATTTTTCTCTTGTTACAGAGCCACCCTTAGTTCTAAAAAGGAGTCAAAATGTCTTTCAGGATTTTCGGGTTTTGGGGTTCGGCTATTCACAAAGTATGTTTTTAATGATGACCCCAAAATACTGGTACCAAAGTCTCGAAAAAGTGTTTGTTTAAAAGGGATTGAGCAGATTTTAAAGTAATAATTAAAAGCGTTAACGACTTTATAAGCCTTTCACATGTTCTTTTTCAACCATCTCAACTTAAGCAACATTTCAAATGTCCCGACGTGCTTTTCACGAAATACCTTTTAATCATGATTAATTAAGGTTTAAAACATACTTAATAGATCGTTAATCGGTCACAATTCGGGAAATCAAAGAGTTGACCTTGAGTCTCCTTAAACCCCAATTTCCAAAGTTGCGAAATTATTAAAAGCTAATGCTATGTTTATTAAGAAGTAAGAAGGTTTAATGATAATAAATCCCATCGCAATTTCATGATTCAGGATTTCTTGCATTAAAGAGTTGTGGGAGTCCCGATACTCCAATCCATGAAAAGTAAAGACTAACCCTTGATCACGATTAATTAAAAGGTTAAAACAAGTGGTTAGCACCTAAATAAATCCCATCGCGGTTTCGTGATTTGAGATTTACTTGTGTCATACCTCTTGGGGACATGATGCTCGAAACTCTGAAACATGAAATCCCGAAAGAATTAAGCGCTTAAATGTAATTAACTTGATTTTAAAACAAGCATTAATGGTATTAAATAACTTTCTGCATTTCACTATTCAAGATTTTTCAATGACATTCCTTTCGAAATCCCAGTTTTGAATCGCCCGTATGTGGTAGCATCTATAACAGATTAATGGAGATATTTTTTGACATAAGGTGCATATCTCCAGGCATACCATCCCCATTAAAGCATTTAATTTTTATCACATGTAGTTGTATGCTAAATTTAAGACCAATTAAAGGTTAATAAAGGTTTGTTATTTCAAATTTCATTCTTACTTTCGGACTAGGAGCGAGTTACACTCAGAAGAACTCATGCTTTCTTCACTGCAACAGGTTTTCATTTTAGCACAAACATCATGGCACCCAGAAAAGTGCCTAAGAAGAGTGAAGAGGCAGGTGAAAGATCGAATCTGGATGGAGATGTTATATCTGACACTACGCCACATGCTGTGGATTCGGTCAAATCCTGGAGGCATATTTTTGAAACCTTAGACTATGAGATTAGGAATTGCCCCGACGATTTTGGAGATGAAAAGACTGAAAATAGACTCAGAGACATAGCAGAGTCTGAGCTTCATAAGATAGCCACACAGTCGAGACTCATGCCATACAATGACATGATAAGCTGGGATTTAGAGAAAACCGACATTCAGACAAGGAGCATTCTAAACAGCCAAGAGGTCGTCGTCGGCTCGTTCAGACCCGAGCACATCCAAGTAATGTATAAATTGTCCCCTACTTCTAAATACATTTATAATGCCGAATTCATAGAGGAATTTCAAAGAAAGGAGTGTACAGAATCTGATCAAACATATCCAGGTATAATCAAAGAATGGTGGAGAATCCCAGTGAGATTTAGAGTTGATACCCATGGTATTTATGCCACAGCTCCGTTAAACGAATACATGGTTTATATAGACCTGATGCCTTGTAGACTTTTCGGGAAGAAAATCCCTACCCGTTTCCCTGCAGAATGGGTGCCACTTCTATACGAAGTAGCTGAGGGTTACAATTTCAATTGGGGTAAAATTTTATCAGACAATCTAATTAATAAAATTGCAGAGTACCAAACGACAAAATTGAAAGGCTGACTTGCATCTTTTTACATGTTTGCATATATTATGGTTGCTATCTGTTACATGACTCCATTCCCCTTGATGAATTGGAGCTGGAACCTAACTGGTGTAGAGCCCATTCATGTTTATCACTCTAAACTATGGGAGGAGAATGTTAAAAGATTTCGTTTACGAAAGTCACTACGTAGTGGTACCTTTGCACCAAATTTTGTATGGTTATGCACCCCCTTGTATTTTAGAGTCAATCGTGTATTTTAGAGTCAATCGTGGGAAACCTCAAGGTGATTGCATATTGGTTTATTGAAGAGGGTTTCTCCTATGTTAGGGTTTTTGGGTGCTTGATTCCTCCTCACACACTTCTGAAATTCCTTCTCGACAGACTGGTGTGCAGGGAGGTGGCCTACCAAATAGTAATAGGTGGCGTCGACACAGAATTGAAAGCATCTCATAAGAAGTTCTGGCCACTTTTTCCTATACAAATTGGGAAGTGTTCATTGCTGAACTTTGGTCATTCCAAGGTTGAAGCTACAACACTGGAAGACATCAAATTGGTAGATCTTGAACTTAGAAAACATGACCCTTATCAAATTGTAGGAAATCATCTTGCTCATTGCAATAAGAAAATGTATGAATATGAAGCTTCTCCCTATGACGACATGTTCAAGGGGCCAGAACCTATGAGGAAATATTAGACAGAGTTCATGCATTATCACCTGACCTACAAACCATCTTTCTGACTTTCCAGAAACATAGGCGAAGTGGTTTGTCGAAGATACTACAGGGAGAATCAACAACCCGTCCTCTAGCTCAAGGAAGTATTCCCCCAGGTTTCAGATCAGAGGCTCATGATAAAGGGACTACAGAATAAAATGCAGAGAAGACTGAAGCACCTTCACAAAAAGCAGAAGCTTCACAATCAAAGAATCCAGTGTCTGAAACAAATTCCAAATCCGAGACTCCTTCAAAGTTGAGTCAAACGATTCCACCTTCATCATCAACTATTCCTACTGATATCCCTAAAACAACAGGAGAAACTCAATCTTCAGAATTAGGAAGCCCTATTACATCTTTAACTCCTTACAATCAACTTTTGGGAGCCCCCATCTGGAAGTAATATATGTAAGCGACCTTACTTCTATCTCTAGAGAAGAGATACCTTCTTCTGAATACTTTTTTAGTAGGAATAGGAAGGTTGTAGTTAAATAGGAAATGCATCTAAGAGAAGGCACGATAGTGAGGAAACACAGAGTGCTCATGGATGGGCATAACCTAGAAGAGGAAGATTTCACCACAGAAGTAGCACGCTCTATGGGAGCTTTGGCAACGACCATATTATTCTCAGTTGACTCTATGAAAACAAGGCTGAAGTAGAAGAATCAAATGGTAGCTTAGTTGCAGGACCAAATAAGGCACACAAAAAATAATATTCAAGAGGAGGTAAATCAAAGAGTTGAACACGCCCGAACTGTGGACAAACAGAAAATGCAATTGTTGAAGTCTAGTTTAGATGAAGCGAACAAGCAGATGCAAATGAGTCAAGTGCAGGTTATTCGACAGAAAGAGTTGGTGAGACAACTACAGTCTGAGTTGAAGTCCATTAAAGGACAAATTATGAATATAACAACATTTCAAGCCCAAGCTCTAGAGGTACATGAGAAACTATTAGCAGAACAACAAAACATGCTTTCCAAAATAGAAATCGTTCAAAACTACTTCCTGGAAATAAGCCACTCACTAGATAACATTGCTTTCAAGGAAAAAGAGGCTACAACAACTCACACTGCTTTTCAAAAGGCAGTAGTGTTCTTGGCTAGAGAGGAAGTACCAGCAATCACAAAGTTGACTGTAGAAGAACAGATCAGGGGAGACATCATATTAAAAACATGGGAGACCAATATTGCCGAACGTAGGAAAATGGCAAGAGAAGTTAAGAAAGAATGTGAAGAAGTGTTTGATCAGCTAGATACAAAAATACTGGGCATTGGTAAAGGTGATTGTCCGGGGCTATTAGGACAGATCAATGTTGTAAGGCACCAACTGCATATCAAGGAGAGTTGGAATGAAGCCCAGCTCGAGATTTCACAATTGAAGCAGCTTGACATCACCCAAATGGATAAGTGGATAATAAAGCCAAATCTACAGTTGCAGTCGACAAAGTTTGAAAAGGGAAAGATTGAAAATAGGCTGCCCCAAATTCAGAGGAAATTGTATGTGTTTGAAGCAAAGGATACAACAAAACCCTCCAGAATTTTGGTACAATTTCTAGACAGGTGCATCGAGTGTTTTGGACCGAGCGAAGGAAGCACTTCAAAGAAATGGTGAAGTAATGAATGTATGCTCATTTGTCCAACTGTTAGAAAAGTAAAAAGTAACCGAGAAAAATGGTTCAAATTTTGTATTCTGTAACCGTTAGCACCTAGGAGATTAGGAGAATACCAACCATCTAAGGTTGATGATTTTCTTTGTATAAATACAATTTTGAAAGATGAAACACAAGGGGGGATTTTTCTTTGGTCGATTGTAGCAGAGAAATTTTCCATTTACCAGAATTAATACAAATGCAAATAGAAGATTCCAGATCCCGTCAAGTTTGAGTTATGTGCTCCTATGTTATTTCATATTTAATATCATCTCTTATATATTTGTGATGAATGCTTAGCTGTAATTTAGTACAAATTCTATTGTGGTGATTGATTATTTTAGTCATCTAATCGTTTATAGCTTTTCCTCTGTATCGACTATCATCAGGTACAAGACCTGTGAATTACTTAGATTTCTATATCTTATGCTTCATTAAAGTTTCTATTGTCTATTTTCTTCTTCTGTCACAAAGTGAGATTCTTCCTTGGTTGATGCCTCACCTTGTTCCATAGCTTTATGCTTTCTTTCATTTCATGCATGGTTTTCAGTTTAACTCAGATACGGGAAACGACCTTTGGTTTTGTTATACTATTAATTCAAAATTTGAGAATTTTTCTTGCATGATCTAAATAGAAACATCAACCTAAAAAACAACAAGTCTTTAAAACTCTTTTTCCTCCATGACTGTACCTATTACGAGACAACCCAATATCAAACTCGGTCTTACAGATAAGACCAATATCGCTTTAACTCTTTTTAACACCATCTTAAAAACTGTTACCACCCGGGTCGAACTTGAACGTTCATGGGCAACCATTGAGCATGACATTAGTGTCTAGGAACAATTGGAAGCTAGAGAAAGACAACTCAGAAATCAACCATAGCTCCTTTTCCCCTAAGAGTTGTTTTTCCTTTCTTTATATCATAAACCCTCTTTATTTTTAGATGCCTAGACTTTATAATTTCAATCCTTAAGTATAAACTCTGGAACAACATCTTTTTGGCGCCGCTGCCGGGGAAGGAGAGGCAAAATTATTTTCCCTGGGAGAACGACATCTGCCAGTTTCTTTCTTTGATAGTGAACAAAGACTAAACACTTTATAAAGGCTAAGTTTTATTATTCACTTGGCGACTCAACAATTTTAAATAAGCTGGTATCCGGTCGAAGGAACACCAGACAAAACCTAGATGATAAGCAAACCTCGCCTGTTTCCAACCCTGAAAAAATACTGAAACCAAAAGGATTCCTTAAGAAAGATACTGCAGTTTACCAACCTAAATCCACACAGTCTAGGGCTAAGATTCCACTTGAAACCATAAACCCTAAATTAGTTCTACTCGAAACTAAGACTGAAGCTCATTCGACTACCTCCGATGAAAGAGAACGTGAGACTTCTACAACAAAGTCTGTTTCGATTGATATCCCATCAGCTCTCGAACTAAACTTCCCAACCTCACAAAGTCTAGAAGAGTATACCGTACACTCAAATTCAACCCCTACAGTATCTCCCGTCTACATTTCTTGCAAGTCAGAAGAAACGAGTCCCCGTATCTCGTTTCCCCCTTTTCCAGTTTTTTCGTCTTCTGTTAAGCGGTTCTTGTAATATTTTTTACTTCATCCCAAAGAAGCTAAAGGATCGTTGTACATCTTTGAAAACCCTCTTTATAACATATCGGTTTCCTCTCCTAGAATATCTATGGCAGCTATCGGAGGAGGAGAAGGGGGCGGTCAAGGCTCACCCCCACCCCGACCCCCTAGGATTTTCGCTAAAGTAGTTGCCAGATACACTCCTCTGGTCCTCCCAGTAACCCTTCATGATTTACCTGAAAAATACATGAAAAACCTACCTAAGTTTACAGGGGAGGGAGACTTAACTGCAGTCGAACATATAAATTTCTTTGATCAATTCGCAGATATTCTCGGTCTCGAGCATGAAGACTTATATTCACGGTTGTTTGTTCAAACTTTCAAAGGACAGGTGAGAACCTGGTTTTGAAGTTTGCTTGCAGGTTCGATATTATCCTATGACGCGTTATAAAACTCTTTTCTAAGACAATGGGGTGAAAGGAAGGATCACTTATATTATTTAACTGAGTTTGGAGCTTTAAGGAAGAAAAATTCAGAAATTGTTATTGAATTCATCCAAAGATTTAATAAATTATATAAAAACATCCCAATCGAAGTTAAACCTTCCCAGCCTGCAGAAAAGCTAACTTTTGCAGGAGCTTTCGAACCTGATTTCACACTATTATTGAGAGAAAGGAGAGCAACCGATCTTACCCGAATGCAAGACGATGCCGTAGAAATCGAGTCAAATATGATGGCTTCTGGAAAATTAAAGGCAAAGGTGGAAATGGGAAACATAGAGACCAAACGTTTTAAGGAACAAGAAGGACCCTTAAGATCTGGGAGATCCTCAGATGATAAAATGGATGATATGGCAAAGATAATTAAAGAACTGTCAAATAAAATTTCAAAGATGGAACTGGATCAATCTAAAGCAGACCAGTTCGTTAGGAGAGAATTCAGGAGGAACCCCAATCCTCAAATACAACAAAGACAAATTAAAAATGAAGATCAAAAGGTTGAGACTCCTTTAAAAGATGAAAATTTTATAGGAGGTAATGACATGCAAGAATTTGAGGATTTAGAAGAAGATATTAATAATCTCGGTGAAGATTGTTATCAACCTCATTTAACTAGACAAGATTATGAGTCTCCCTTAAAAACAAAACATCGGTCTAATGAGGATAGCAACACAAATAATACAAAGGACCCTGCTTGCCAAGGAATTGTCGATACTATAATGCCCGAGCTCCAAAAGAAGTATAATCTAAGGCCTAAAACTAAAAGCATGACAACTACCCAACCAAAGAAAATCCTACCGAGAGGTGAAGTATATGAACCAACCCCTAAGGGAACCGAAACACATACGGCGGGAACAAAAACAACTGAAAACAAAGCAATACAAACAAATAAAGATGAAAATAAGGAGACCGAAAAGGTCGTAAATGAATTCCACATTGGAGTGTGCGGAGGACATCATGCGTGGAGAGAAACGTCTTATAAAATCCCGAGAGTGGGATATTATTGGCCTAAATTATTCGCATATGTAAATGCCAAAGTTAGAGCCTGTAATTCATGCCAATTATTTTCCGATAAGCAAAAACTCCTAGCACTACCTCTGGTCCCGGTTAAAATAGAAGCTCCGTTCCAACAATGGGGGTTGGATTTTATAGGCGAAATTAATCCACATTTCAGCGCAAAATACAAATGGATCCTGACCACTACAGATTATTTCACGAAATGGGTAGAAGCTATTCCGACCAAAAAATCCACAGATTTAGTGGTGATAGACTTCCTGGAAGAAAACATATTATCTAGATTTGGCTGTCCCCGAAAGATAGTTACAGATAATGCCCAGGCATTCAAATCTATGGCAATGGTCAGCTTTTGCCAAAAGTACAATATTATATTGGGTCACTCCATGACATACTACCCCCAAGGCAATGGGCTTGCTGAATCATCAAATAAAAGCTTAATTACCATAATTAAGAAGGTGTTGAACGAAAATAAAAAATTCTGGCATGTGCATTTGAAATACGCCTCGTGGGCAAATCGGATAGGCACCAAGAAATCAATTGGCACTTCTCCATTTCAAATGGTATACGATAATGACATGGTATTACCCATAAACCTGATTCTACTTGTGATGAAACTTTGGCAAGATGAAAAAGAAGAACCGAAGCATGTCACAAGAAGAATAAATCAACTGATTGAAGTTCAACAAAATAGAGTTGAGGTGGACGAAAGGCTATAGAAATATCAAGACAACATGAAAGCACTGTTCGATCATAAGGCTAAGGATAGGGAATTCCTCCCTGGTGATTTGGTTTTGAAATGGGATGCTAGGAGGGAAGACTCGGAAAAACATGGCAAACTTGATCATATCTGGTATGGACCATTCAAAGTCACGGCTTCTAAAGGGAAGAACTCATTTTTGTTAGAAAATTTGGACGGTAAAATCCTCAACATCCCTATCAACGAGCGTTATCTGAAGCACTATATGCAATAAACAAATTCCTAAATTCCATTGTATATACCGGTTTGTGTTTTCCGTTTTTATAGTTTTTCGGTAAGTTTTACTTTCATCGCAAATAAAGCAGGTTGGTGATGTCCTAGAAATAGAGATATGAAATATTCAACACATTGAATTCTATAAATCTTAAAACCTTGACACTTTTCACATTGTTTTCTTGCAGGATTTTGTTCTACAACCCAAACATCAAAAAGAAGAAAACAAATGGTCATGTATCAAGAAATTGATTCGCTCAAAACACGTGATAAAAAATAATTTACTAAGATGAGAACGAAGTGGTAAGGCAAATGTATGAATTTCCAAAATGTCTAGATTTCAAATGATTATCTCCTAGGTGCAACAACGGTCTCATGAGTATGAACATATTCGCTCGAGGTATCATCAAAAGAACGAAATTTTCTATGGATCATAAAGGATTCCCCTAGATAAGATAAAAATAAGTAAAATAAAACAAGAGAAGTAAAGTGACCTAAAAAAGGGTTCCAAGAGTTAGGATTGCATTACCACAACTATGTTTATGAAATCCAAAGCCTTCTCTGTCATCCTGTTCCAATCTGTGGTATCTTCCCCTTGACCCCAGACACCTCCCCATGATTTCCACAGAGGAAGGAGAGGTTACACTTTAGCTCTGAAAGCTGACAAACAAGTCTTTAGAAGAAAGACAAGTCCTCACGACTCCTCAAACTCTTACTGAACAAAGATATGTATAGGCTAATCCTAACTCTCTCGGTTCTTTTAACAGGTTCTAGAAAATCTTAGTCTTGCTCAAAAGAAGGTCCTTGGAAATAAAATCCCCCATAAGTTTTCCTACAGACTAGGATGTTTTGAAGGACGAAAAGAAACTGGTCCAGAGTAATCAAAGTGAGTTGACAGACCTCTGTTGCAAAATTATACACAGATATCACCCCTGGTATACTTTATACTAATTGATTGCCCCCACTTCATGTCAAAGAAAGTATAAGACAGATGGTGAAACGAAATTCATAAAATTGATTGCCCCCATCTAGTCCCAAAAAGAGATGCTGAAAGAAAATTCATAAAATGATTGTCCTCATCTCAACATTTAAATGCAAAGTTACAATTTGAAGTGGTGAAAAGAAATTAAATAAAGGGAATCAGATAACTTCACCAGGGTATTGAACAGGCTCGCTGACAGTGAAGCAATATCTAAGATATCTGTAAGGCTGTTATACATAAATTATACTGTACTCTGGTAAATTAGTTTTCTTTGAAGCTCGATCTGCATCCCAAGTTCGTGCAGGACTCCCTGATTAAAAACATCAAAATTAATCCACCTTGAGGCAAGCAAGGTCAACAAAACGTGTTAAAATTCCTAAGGTTGTTTGGATTATCTTAAGCAGACTAGAAATCAGTATCAGGAAAGAGGAAGTCAAATGGCCTAAAATTGAGATTAAAAGCGATTGGGTTTCGAAAGCTTTCAGAGATAAAGATGAAACCCCTTTTTTCCTTTGCACCCTCTTCCTGAACAAGTTTTTGAAACAGACTAATGACTCCATTTGCGCAATAAAGCCACATGGTCTATTGTTCTTCTCGTCCCGCAGGGAGATGAGATCCCTAGATGGAGCCTATGTTGAAACAAAGTTTATTTTTCTTCTCTAAATCCAAATCTCCATTTTTCTCTGGTTACAGAGCCGCCCTTAGTTCTAAAAAGGAGCCAAAAGGTCTTTCGGGATTTTTGGGTTTCGACTATTCACAAAGTATGTTTTTAATGACGACCCCAAAGTCCTGGTACCGAAGTCTCAAAAAAGTGATTGTTTAAAAGGGATTGAACAGATTTTAAAGTAATAATTAAAAACGTTAACAACTTTCTAAGACTTTCACATGCTCTTTTTCGACCATCTCAACTTAAGCATCATTTCAAATGTCTTGACGCACTTTTCACGAAATGCCTTTTAATCATGATTAATTAAGGTTTAAAACATACTTAATAGATTGTTAATCAGTCACAATTCGAGAAATCAAAGAGTCGACCTTGAGTCTCCTTAAACCTCGATTCCCGAAGTCGTGAAATTCTTAAAAGCTAATGCTATGTTTATTAAGAAGTAAGAAGGTTTAATGATAATAAATCCCATCGCGATTCGGGATTTCTTGTGTTAAAGAGTTGTGGGAATCCCGATACTTCAATCCATGAAAAGTAAAGATTAACCCCTGATCACGATTAATTAAAAGGTTAAAACAAGTGGTTAGCGCCTAAATAAATCCCATCGCGGTTTTGCGATTCGAGATTTACTTGTGTCATACCTCTTAGGGACACGATGCTTGAAACTCCAAAACACTAAATCTCAAAAGAATTAAGCGCTTAAACGTAATTAACTTGATTTTAAAACAAGCATTAAGGGTATTAAATGACTTTCTGCATTTCCCTATTCGGGAGTTTTCGATGACATTCCTTTTGAAATCCCAATTTTGAATCACCGATATGTGGCAACATCTATAACAGATTAATGGAGATATTTTTTTACATAAGGTGTGTATCTCTAGGCGTAAAATCCCCATTAAAGCATTTAATTTTTATCGCCTGTAGTGGTACGCTAAATTTAAGACAAGTTAAAGGTTAATAAAGGTTTGTTATTTCAAATTTCATTCTTACTTTTGGACTAGGAGCGAGTTACACTCAGAAGAACTCACGCATTTCTTCTTTGCAACAGGTTTTCATTTTAGCACAAACATCATGGCACCCAGAAAAGTGCCTAAGAAGAGTGAGGAGGCAGGTGAAAGCTTGAATCTGGATGGAGATGTTATATCTGACACTACACCACATGCTATGGATTCAGTCAAATCCTGGAGGTAGATTTTAAAACCTTAGACTATGAGATTAGGAATTGACCCGATGATTTCGGAGATGAAAAGACTGAAAACAAACTCAGAGACATAGAAGAGTCTGAGCTTCATAAGATATCCACACGACCGAGACTCATGCCATACAATGACATGATAAGCTAGGCTTTAGAGAAAACCGATGTTAAGACAAGGAGCATTCTAAACAACCAAGAGGTCGTCGTCGGCTCATTCAGACCTGAGCACATTTAAGTAAAGTATAAACTGTCCCCTACTTCTAAATACATTTATAATGCCGAATTCATAGAGGAATTTCAAAGAAAGGAGTGTACATAATCCAATCAAACATATCCAGGTATAATCAAAGAATGGTGGGGAATCCCAGCGAGATTTAGAGTTGATACCCATGGTATTTATGCCACAGCTCCATTAAACGAATACATGGTTTATATAGCCCTGATGCTATGTAGAATTTTCGGGAAGAAAATCCCTACCCATTTCCCTGTAGAATGGGTGCCACTTCTACACGAATTAGCCAAGGGTTACAATTTCAGTTGGGGTAAAATTTTATCAGACAATCTAACTAAGGAAATTGCAGAGTACGCCGACCTGCATCTTTTTACATGTCTGCATATATTATGGATGCTATCTGTTACATGACTCCATTCCCCTTGATGAATTGGAGTTGGAACCCAGCCTGTGCGGAGCCCATTCATGTTTATCACTCTAAACTATGGGAGGAGAATGTTAAAGATTTCTTTTACGAAATCTGTCACTACGTAGTGGTACCTTTGCACCAAATTTTTTATGGTTATGCACCCCCTCGTATTTCAAAGTCAATCGTGGGAAACCTCAAGGCGATTGCATATTGGTTTATTGAAGAGGGTTTCTCCTATGTCAGGGTTTTCGGGTGCTCGATTCCTCCTCACGCACTTTCGAAATTCCTTCCTGATAGATTGGTGTGCAGGGAGGTGGCCTACCAAATAGTAATAGGTGGCATCGACACAGAATTGAAAGAAGGTCAAAAGAATTTATGGCCACTTTTTCCTGTACAGATTGGGAAGTGTTCACTGCTTAACTTTGGGCATTCCAAGGTTGAAGCTGCAACACTGGAAGAGATCAAATTGGTAGATCTTGAACTCAGAAAACATGACCCTTATCAAATTGTAGGAAATCATCTTGCTCATTGCAATATGAAAATGTATGAATATGAAGCTTCTCCCTGCGATGACATGTTCAAGGGAGCCATAACCTATGAGGAAATATTAGACAGAGTTCATGCATTATCACTCGACCTACAAACCATCTTTTTGACTTTCCAGAAACACAGGTGAAGTGGTTTGCCGAAGATACTACAGGGAGAATCAACCACCCCTCCTTCAGCTCAAGGAAGTATTCCCCCAGGTTTTGGATTAGAGGCTCATGATAAAGGGACTGCATAAGAAAATGCAGAGAAGACTGAAGTGTATTCACAAAAAGCAGAAGCTTCACAATCAAAGAATCCAGGGTCTGGAACAAGTTCCAAATCCGAGACTCCTTCAAAGTTGAGTCAAATGATTCCACCTTCATCATCAACTACTCCTGCTGATATCCCCAAAACAACAGGAGAAACTCAATATTCATAATTAGGCAGCCCTATTACATCTTTACAATCAACTTTTGGGACCCCCCATCTAGAAGTAATATATGTAAGCGACCTTACTCCTATCTCTAGAGAAGAGATACCTTCCTCTGACTAGTTTTTCAGTAGGAAGAGGAAGGTTGTAGTTAAACAAGAAATGCATATGAGAGAAGGCACGATGGCAAGGAAACACAGAGTGCTCGTGGATGGGTAGAACCTAGAAGAGGAAGATTTCGCCACAGAAGTAGCAGGCTCTATGGGAGCTTTGGCAATGACCAATTTATTCTTAGTTGACTTTGTGAAAACAAGGATGAAGTAGAAAAATCAAATGGTAGCTCAGTTGCAGGACCAAATAAGGCACACATAAAATAATATTCGAGAGGAGGTAAATCAAAGAGTTGAACATGCCCGAACTGTGGACAAATAGGAAATGCAATTGTTGAAGTTTAGTTTAGATGAAGCGAACAAGCAGATGCAAATGAGTCAAGTGCAGGTTGTTTGGCAGGAAGAGTTAGTGAGACAACTACAGGCCGAGTTGAAGTCCATTAAAGTAAAAATTATGAATATAACATCATTTCAAGCCCAATCTCTAGAGGTACATGAGAAACTACAAGCAAAACAACAAAACATGCTTTCCAGAATAGAAATCGTTCAAAACTACTTCCTGGAAATAAGCCACTCACTGGATAACATTGCTTTCAAGGAAAAAGAGGCTACAACAACTCGTGCTACTTTTCAAAAGGCAGTAGCGTTCTCAGCTAGAGAGGAAGTACCAACAATCCCAAAGTTGACTGTAGAAGAACATATCAGATCAGGGGATACATCATATTAAAAACATGGGAAACCAATATTGCCAAAAGTAGGAAAATGACAAGAGAAGTTAAGAAAGAATGTGAAGAAGTGTTTGATCAGCTGGATACAAAAACACTGGTCATTGGTAAAGGTGATTGTTTGGGGCTATTAGGACAGATCAATTTTGTAAGGCACCAACTGCATATCAAGGAGAGCTGGAATGAAGCCCATCTCGAGATTTCACAATTGAAGCAGCTTGACATCACCCAAATGGATAAGTGACTAATAAAGCCAAATCTACAGTTGCAGTCGACAAAGTTTGAAAAGGGAAATATTGAAAACAGGTTGCCCCAAATTCAGAGGAAATTGTATGTGTTTGAAGCAAAGGATACAACAGAACCCTCCAAAATTTTGCTACAATTTCTAGACAGGTGCGTCAAATGTTTTGGACCGAGCAAAGGAAGTGCTTCAAAGAAACGATGAAGTAATGCATGTATGATCATTTGTCCAACTATTAGAAAAGTAAAAAGTAACCGAGCAAAATGATTCAAATCTTGTATTTTGTAACCGTTAGCACCTAGGAGATTAGGAGAATACCAACCATCTAGGGTTGATGATTTTCTTTGTATAAATACAATTTTGAAAGATGAACCACAGGAGGGGATTTTTCTTTGGCCGATTGTAGCAGAGAAATTTTTCATTTACCAAAATTAATACAAATGCAAATCGAAGACTCCAGATCCCGTCGAGTTTGAGTTATGTGTTCCTTTGTTATTTCATATTTAACATCATCTCTTATATATATTTGATGAATGATTAGCTGCAATTTAGTACATCTTCTACTGTGGTGATTGATTATTTTAGTCATCTAATCGTTTACAACTTTTCCTCTGTATCGACTATCAACAGGTACAAGACCTGTGAATTACTTAGATTTCTATATCTTATGCTTCATTAAAGTTTCTCTTGTCTATTTTCTTTTTCTGTCACAAAGTGAGATTCTTCCTTGGTTTATGCCTCACCTTGTTCCACAGATTTATGTTTTCTTTCATTTCATGCATGGTTTTCAGTTTAACTCAGATACGGGAAACAACCTTTGATTTTGTTATACTATTAATTCAAAATTTGGGAATTTTTCTTGCATAATCTAAATAGAAACAACAACCTAAAAAACAACAAGTCTTTAAAACTCTTTTTCCTCCATGACTGTACCTATTACGAGACAACCCAATATCGAACCTGGTCTTATAGACCAGACTAGTATCGCTTTAACTCTTTTTAACACCATCTTAAAAACTGCTACCACCCGGGTCGAACTTGAACGTTCATGGGCAGCCATTGAGCAAGACATTAGTGTCCAGGAACAATTGGAAGCTAGATAAAGACAACTCAGAAATCAACCATAGCTCCTTTTTCCCTAAGAGTTGTTTTTCCTTTCTTTATATCATAGACCCTCTTTATTTTCGGATGCCTAGACTTTATATTTTCAAGCCTTAAGTATAAACTCTGGAACAGAAGACTCCATCGGAGGTTGTGGTAGTAAGGGCTATAAATTGTTTTAAGTTATATGTAGGCAACCTTATGCTCTCAGTCCAACAACAAATGGTACCTTAGTTCTTGACAAGAATAGGCCATGGGCCTTTTTTGACAGTGCTTGTCAATAAGGTTCATGTGGATTGGGTTTCATAATGTACTTTTCAGATTCTACCTCCTCCTCTTTCAAAACTAATACTGGGCAAGGAACCACCAAAAAGTCAAAATTACTCTCTCTCTTCTATCTTCTCAGGTATGCTCATTAAAACAATATTCCTCTATCTACTATTATGGGAGACTCAATGACAGTGATAAATTGGATGAAAAACATCACTCAGATTCATAATATACATATGACAAATCATATTAAGGAAATCTCTTCTTTTAAGTTATGAACTGAGCACATGCACATTTTCAGAGAGCTAAATACAAAAGTGAAAGGTTTGTCAAAGGAGGAGATTCAACTTCCAAAGGGAAGATTCCAATTAAAATCCATCGTTGAAGGTAGGGAAAAAGTCATGAATGGTTCTCTGGAATATTTTTTACAAATGCGATTTGTTTTTGCTACTGTAGTAGGTTGGCTAGCCTCTAAGTCAACATGGTGGATGTCCACTGCTGGTGCAGCAGGGAGATGGACCTCTGTTGGTTCAACAATAGTGGGTTATGTTGTTTGGGTATGGTATTATATCCTACCCTTCTAACTTTTCCTAAGATTACCCCCCATCAATTTAAGAGAGGTCTAAAGCCTCATATTTTTCTTTTCATGCACCCATTGCTTCCTTAAAAGTGATGAATACAAAGGTGTGAATGAGGGGTGACTTACTCATTTTTCATTTGTGATTTTGGTTAGATCTGGGGCTGTAACATCCCTAGTTCTAATCCTTGTGAATTATAATGTAATTGTATAAATGCGAATTAGGTTGGTGAGTCAATGTGTTGGGGTGAAGATCTCGTATTGATTTAATGTGGTCGGGGGCCGATTTGCATATTATGAACATTGAGATAATTAATAAAAGTAATCATTGTTGGTTGCGATATGAAAGAGATGAAGAACGATGAGGGACTATGATTCCACAAGAGAGAGGGATCCAAGGGTGAATTATTCATGGGTATTCATCCAACCCACATTCCTAAAATTATTATCTTTGTGCATAACCTTTTATTTGTTGATTGAGTGTATGAGAGGCCAATCATTAAACTCATGTAAGAGGGTGGGTGTGAGTGGTCACATCCCATAGTTATTGGAGGAAATGGGCTGAGGTACAATCATCGTTGAGAAGAGTGTGAGTCAAGTAAGAAAGGAAGAAGAGGAAATTTGTAGGCAAAATAGGGGAAAATTTTTACATACAGATTTTGGGTAGCAAAGAAGGGTGGAGGGTTAGGAAGAAGAAAAACCATGGTATACTTGAATACAACCATTGTTTGGATATGTTTTTATGCTAATATAGAGGCTTGTGTGCCGGTAAATTGGGTTGTAAGACCGTGGTGCGATTTCCTGTTGAGAAAACATCTCACAACCTTGTGAAGGTTGTTGTGAGAAAACATGAAATAGCTAAGAATTCCTAGAGTTCCCAGCTGAGTGATTCTTGGCCAACCGAATGCACTAGTGGCCCTAATAAACAAATGGTACAACCCAAGGGACTATGAGTAGTGAAGGGGGTACATTCCCTCGGTAGTGTAGGTTGTGGGTAGTGCAGGTACATTCTTGGGTTGTGTGTCGGTAAATTGGGTTGTAAGCATGTGGTGTGATATCCTATTGAGGAAACATCTCATAGCCTTGTGAAGGTTGTTGTGAGAAAACATGAAATAGATAAGAGTTCCTATAGTTCCCAGTTGAGTGATTCATGGCCAAATGAATGCATTAGTGGCCCTAATAAACGAATGGTACAGCTTGAGGGGGGACATTCCTTGGGTAGTGAAAGTTGTGGGGAAAAGAGAGAGCTAGAGGTTTGGAACTGTTGTGAGACTAGAACCTAGGTTGGGGTTGCTTTGTGTGGAGAGTGGATAGCTAGTGGGTTGGATATCCTTGTGGACTCATAGCCTCAACTCGGGGTTGGCTTGCTGATGAGACAAAATTATCAGCAGTGCCTATGGCTGGGAGGTTCATCCTTCATTTGCAGCTAGTTGGTTAATCATTAACAGATAAGTGTTTCAGTTATGTTCTTATGTTAAATTTTGTTGTGTAAATAGTTTATATGAATGGTGTGTGTTTGTTGTTGCTTGAACACTTGTATTCATGTTTAATATACATTGTTAAATGCATTTATAACTATAGTATCAATCAAATGGTCAATAAATCTTACTAATTTAATGAGTTTCTGCACGTAATGTTCCTCAATTGGGTGTTGGGTACGTTACATTATGGTATCAGAGCTTTCGGTTCAAACATCGAGCTTGTATGGGCCAAGACGGTTGCGACTTCGTGAAATTGGTTGTTGCAGATTTTGTCTATGACAGGTTTGGGGAAAAAATGGAGATTTTAGAGAGAAATCCTCAATTCCATGAGTGAAATCTGAGTTTTTATGACCATAGACAGTTTGAGATGGTTAATGGAGTAGAGCGGTGAACTTGCAGATTGAAATTTGACCTAGAATGGTCCAATTTTGAGTTTTAATGGCCGCCTGCAGAGTTATAGGTAGTTTGGTGGATCGATGGTTGAGATCTCTTTCGAACTCGAGAGCGACAGTTGGGATTCACTATGATAAATTTAAAAAAATTCTTAATCTTTCAGTTGTTTGAAAGGTTGATCAAATCAATGACCAAGATTCAGTTTGGGGGATGGGAAATGGATCATATCGACGGTTTATATTCATCGGGGTTTTGGCTTAAAGTTTTTCTAAGTGTAAGGTTCAACAACAGAATCCATCGACAGTCGATGGTCAGATCGACGATGCAATGTTCCCGAGCCAATGTTTTTTGCTCGGAACACTAACTGTTGACTGTTTGTTATGTTTGCTTATGTATTTTTAGGTTTACTCATGAAGTTACACATTAAGGGTTTACTTGATGTTGATTAAACAATACATCTGAAGCATATAATCATAAACAAGACAAGATACAGAAAGAACAACAGTATAGGACCAATAATGTCAGATCTGACCTTTATTTAGATAGTAGGAAGATCCTTTGTAGAAGAGATTTGCAGATCTGGAAGAAAACCCCAATAATATCAAAACGGGTTGCCAACTGATACAATAATAAGAAATACAAAGATTATAGCCTCCCAAAGGTTGTCTGAGAAGAGATCCAAGCCTCCAAAGGCTCACATCATGAAAGATAAGACTGTAGATAAGAGAACTCGATCAATATACTGTAGAACCCCTTCAACTGGTTGAGTTGTGCATTGCTTTGGTTGCTGATGAACCCTCGAGTTTTGACCCTCCTCTTTCTGAGCTCTAAATACCTCCAAACTCTCTTGGAATGTAGATCGGGCTGGTAGAATCCTCCGGGCCAAGTTTCAAGCTGAACAGAGAAGTTCTACTCCTCCAACTGAGAAAACCCCCTACTGGTTTGATCCCTATCGGTTTGACTGAATCAATGAGATTTTGTTCTCCCCTCTAGGAGCCTCCAACTTCCACCAAAATCTTGAGAATAATATATCGGGCCAATACGAACAAGCTGATGAAATCTCAAGACAATCTATGAAGATCCGGGCCAGTAAACAATGAAAACCACTTCTTGCAATGCTCCCCTCTCTCCTCCAACTCGTGCCAAGCTACAGGAAATAAATGCTAGGATAACCTCCTCTGAAATAGACTAGAAATGATGCTAGGGACCATAAGAAGAAAACCAAGATGCTCCTTTGACAAGAAACCCTCTCCTTTCTCCAGATCGAGCCAAAGTCCTCAAGGTGGTGCGCTCCCCTAGGTTGCACATTAGCTTGCTTCTGCCTCTAGATAGAACCCCTACAACACTGTAGAATGGTGTGGGAGGATTATTTCACCTTTGGGACCAAGCCTGGATCAAGAAAGGTGGAATATTTCACCACCGAGTTGATCTCTAGGGTTTTAGACTCAAAACCCTCAAAATTGCTTGTGCTCAAGAGCTCCAATGCAAAATAAGATAATAATACAGAATGCCTTAGAAGTGCACCCTGCCCTTTTCTTTATAACTCCAGTCTATTCATTTGTTGAGTTAGTTAACCCCTAGGGTTAACTCTTAACTTTAACTCACCTTTTATTTTCTTTCATTGAGTTACCCTTTTTCACACAAAGTCAACTCAATAATAGAATGTTATGTTTAGGAAGTGTCTCCTGGTTGAATTTGTCCCCAAGATGCCCGAGACTATAGTCTAGTGGGGATATCTAGACTATTGAGTCTCTTCGGACCTCTTCATCAAGAGGTGGGGGACATTACAGTCTCCCCTACTAGAAATTGCTTTCCCACAAGCAATTATGGACTTGTCTCCTGGATCAACTGTTCCCCTTCCCAAGTGGCATCCTCCATGGGTAGGTTCTTCCACTTAACCAAATACTCTCTTATGTTTATTTTCCTCAACTGCTTCTCCCTGACTTCAAGTATCTCTTCTGGTATCAGTACCAACTATCCTTCTTCATCCATAGGTGGCAATTCCTTGATAGGGGTGATGTGCTTTTCGATGGCCCTCTTCAAGCACGAAACATGGAAGACATTGTGTATTGTGTTTCCTTATGGTAGATCCAACTCATATGCCACGACCCCTACCCTCCTGATGACTCTATATGGACCAAAGAAACAAGGTTGGAGCTTCTCTACACCACTTCTCTTAATGGATTCATGCATGTATGGTTGAAGCCTCAAATAAACCAAGTCATCGACCTCAAATGTGCACTCAACCCTTTGTTTGTCTACCTATACTTTATGTTGATTATGTGCTCTTTGTAGGTAGTCCTTCAGTTCCCTGAGTATGTCCTGAATCTGTTGAATCCAATCCTGAACCATGGGAGCCCTGTTGTCACCAAAGGCAATCTCTACAAATGAGAGGGGTTCATAGCTATATAAATCCCTAAATGGTGGCATACCAATGGACATATGATGGGTGGTGTTGTAGCAGTATTCCCCCAAGTGAAGCCATTTAACCCATGCTTTATCTTGCCCTGGCACATAATTCCTGAGGTAGCCTTCAATCCATTTGTTGACTATCTCTGTCTAGCCATCCATTTGAGGATGGTAACTGGTACTAGGTGTTAGGGCCGTACCTACTAACCTAAAGAGCTCCTGCCAAAATGTGCTCATAAAATTGTTTTCTCTATCACTCACTATGGTTTTGGGAAAACCATGCAATCTAAAAACTTCCCGGAAGAATAGGTCTGCAACCTGCACTACACTGTAATCTGTGGCAATGGAAAAAAAGTGTGAAAACTTCGTCAACCTGTCCACTACCATGAAAATGCAGTCTTTTCCTTGGCCTTGGGAAACCCTGTGATGAAATCCATAGATTTGCTTTCCCATTTATGCTCTAGAATGGGAAGTGGTTGTAGTAATCATGTTGGGTGAGTGTGTTCATCTTTGTTGTCCTGGCAAGTGTTGTTGTAACGTCCCCGGCCTCCAATAGGCCGGGAAATTCCACATGAGAGAACTCTTACATTCTCTATGCGAAACATACTGTAACATACCCAACATCCAACTAAGCTATGCCACATAAATTTTTTGAACTGCATGCAATTAAAACATATACACACATAGAACTCTTGCTGAAGCTTAATATATAAAAACATAAACATACAAATACATATGTAAATGCACAGATTCATACTAAAATAATAGTAAATGTATACATGCATCATATACAGACAATACCCATAAATATATAGACAGTTATAAACACACATAAGATAAACCCATAAAATACACACATAAATAACAATGCAGCATGTAAATGTATCACACAATTGACACTTATCTTGGTAAGAATATCACCAACTGCACGCAGACCTTCCACTAACCTCCCAGCCTTAGACCACACTGCTCATCACTCTCAATAGTGGGTCACCCCCGAATTGGGACTAACCTCCACCTGGGTAAAGGGATTCCTAACCAGGCTAATGGTTCATAGACAACAGGAAAGACTCTGTCCTAGGTGCTCACTCAACTAACAACCTACAATCCCTCATTCCTCACATGCCTATCCCACCCCAGGAAGTGTGCCCCTTCTCTGCTCAACAGTCCTTTGGCTACCCCACTCCCTTTTCGAGCTTCAACAACAAGCCGGACATGAAGTCTCTGAGCCCTATAGTTGTAGTTTAGCACCTTCAGGAAGTCAATTCCCAACAACTCCCTCAACTAGAGAGAAATTGTTGATGGGCCTAAAAACCTGCTTCTTCAATATCCCATGGGCCTGACAACTCGCTTCTTCAGTCCAGCTCCTTAGCTAACCAACTACACAAACAGGTATGTTTATGGTTACAAGTTCAGGTACAGTGACAGGAAATATGGAGCATAAATGACTCAATGAGTGAATGATCATCGAACCATGGTTGACTGATGGCTCTGTTAGCGTCAGAAGTCACTCCTGGATTGCTTGCAGGAGTAGAGCCTAACGCCCATCAGTTTTATGTCACGATAGTTTTTAATGGGTGATCAAATGGGTAGAGACTCGGGAATATATCACTCTAACTCAGGGACTGGGTCTGGCATGTGAGGAACTAAGGAGGTCTTGATCTAACTTCAGTCAGTGGGTTGATTTGAAAATGAGCAGGTTGAAGACTTGGTGAGAGGAGTGGACAAACTACCTTAGGCAACAGGCCTTTCAGCAGTTTGTAGAAGAAAACCCTGAATGTGAGCTCCTCTTGTTCAGGGCTTCGAGAAACTGAAAGGGGACTTGACTGGATTCTCTAATTCCAAGTCGTTTAGCACTGAGAAAATCACAAGGACCGATTAGAAACAATGCAATTGTTAGAGTGATCCAATCTACATCATCCTGTAATAGTTACAACTCGACTGGATTCTCCAATTCCAAGTCGTTCTAACACAGTGTAAACAAAGACGTGAAAGAAACTGGCATTCATAAGGCAAGAAGTCTCAAGAGTCCACACATAACCAGGAAAACATTGTTTCATTAAAGCTTTGCAACCGGGAGCCTTGCTCAACCATCGATGGATTACAAAAATACAAAAACATAGTTTATATACTCAGACGAATTTGCCTCACAGAGGCGTGTTCGGTCACCTAAGACTTGGTGTCCCCTCGGCCAAATTCGGATGGCTATTCTTTGTCAGACGCCACCTTAACTGCGCATGGCTCCTGCAAGGGAAGTAGCTGAGCCATTAAGAGCCGAGCTAGCGTGTGCAGACCTCCTTCGACTGGTCGAGGACTCGGTATGGCTCTTTTGGAAAAATGGGTATACAAGACCTTCTCGAGCAGACCACTTGCCAGATTATCCATACCCTACACTTAATGCCTGAGGAGAGGTTTCAACCACCCCTTCTCACCTTCATTTACTCCAAGAGACAACTAGGATCGAGGTCGAATAAGATGGCGCATGGAGATCACGATGATCCTTCTAGCGAATAGACTCGACGCCTTTGGCCCCCCTTTGCATAGCTCCTTTCTTTCCGAAGTGACCACGGGCTGTGACCCTGTGTTTATCCCCAAGGCGCTTTCAGCGTTCGCGAATGGAAGGAGATAATCCTTGCTTATTCATAGTCGCGATGAGCGAAACGCCGAGATGGCCTAATTGGGTGCCACACGTCCCTCTTAGATCTGATGGTCCTGAACTTACTAGGGGATATTGTGGGCCTGGGTCCTGGATGCTCCCGGCACGTCATGCATCGAGAATATGACGGAGCTGCTCCTTGCTCCTTGAAATCGCTATGGGCGAAAAGGCGAGGAGCCTAATCGCACACCAGGTGTCCCCTTTGGATGAACGACCGAGATTGCTTCGCGATACTGCGGGCCCGACTCTGGGTGCTTTCGACGCTTCGGGGTTCAGGGTTTCGAGATGTGAGATGACGAGGGACTTTTACTCTTCGAACTCCTGAATGCCGATATGCCGACTAGATCTCGCACTATGTGTTGCTGGATCGGACGACCCAGATTTAGTCTTGAAATATAGGCGCTTTCTCTGATGCTATGTATCAGTTAACTTGGTAGCCCCAATATCCCGATGACCGTTGATCTACTCTTATGGATGAATCTGGACCGTCAACAACATAACCTCGCCCTCTTACGTGCTTGGAAGCCTTAAAACAATATTTTTCCATACTGCTCTCGGGCGCTTCTCGTGCAACTTGTAGACCCGAATACTCTTGTGTCTAGGACAAGAAATGTCACTAACAATAGGCTCCATGGGGATAGAGTCGTCCCTGCGATGCTCTAAGGACTCTTTTTGTAGATTCAGTGCCTTGTTGTTGGGCTATGGAGTCATGCTCAAAACATCCCGCTGCTGAAATTACAGGCCGAAAAAAAAAACAACAAAATAAAGATACATGCTCAAAGGAGCTTATTTATATACAATCCTAAACTAATAAAACACTTTACATGGGGCTAGGTGAAAGCAGACTTCCACCATAGCTAATCAAGTAACTTCCTGAAGGGAAGCTCTTTCTTTCTGTCGATGATCACCAGCAGATGGTGTAACCGTGACAGCAGAACGACTACACTCTTCAACTTCTCCTCACTGGCTCAAGTTGATATGGAATAGGGCGGCTCCAAGGCATAAAGAACATGCCACTCCATGTAATCGCCGACAGGATCATAGAATGAGTGGAAAACCTTGTGAAAAGGGTAGCAGCAGGCCTGCTCTGCTCCACAGCTACTCCTACAGGGCTAAACTTCATGAGTCTGCATAGGTGAATGGGCGGGTTCCGGGCAGGAAGTCGCCTGTTCCACTGGTTCTTTCTACTCTTCTTCTTGGCTCTCCCCCAGGTCTGATTCATATTCATAATAAATAGGGACCATGGGGTGGTTATGCTTTCTCACTGGCTTTTCAGTATCTTTATAGTGATCAAATGTAGGATAAACTTGCTGCTCATCATCACTATAATATACATCAAAAAGGGGTTGTCCTTTATTGATATGATCCTTCTCCAGAACAGTGATCCTGTAAAGAATTTCTGTTTTAGGGATAGTGGGACCTGCTGGTTCTGGCTGCTCATACATAATCTTTTTCTCTTTGATCCCAGGTAAAAATATATCCCGAGAAACCCCCTGGAGGAAAAGAGAAGAAACCTCTTCCACAACTAACCCCTCTTTTAAAAAGAGAGGGTCTTCGTCATCATGAGCAGAGCTGCTAGGAACATCTGCCTCAACCCGATATCCAGGTGAGTCATCTACCATGGACCACATTTTCTCTATAAACTCACAATTTCCACAAGAGGCATGTTGATCGTTATGAACATCTAAAAGAATAAAGGCATCTGATATGATGTCAGATGCTTCCGTTATAGGGATAACACAATTAATATCATTCAACACCTCCATATTTTCCTGGCAAATGCTTTCCTCCACAGTAAAAGCTTCATCATGGACATGGTCTTCAGGGCCAACAGAGGCTTCATGAAGCGAAGAAAACTCCTCACTACAGTTTTCATACAAACAATCAGCTGGAAAATAATCTTTACAAAATGAATTGAAAGCTGTATGAAAACCTGTTAAAGAGCGGATGCTCGCAGCGGGAAGAGATTGACACCACTCAAGAGCAGATCCCTTCAATGAATACCTGAAGAGCTTAATCCAGACATCCTCATGCGTGATATTGTGTCGGTGAATAGCTTCATGGAAGTCCAGTAAATGCTCAGCTGGTTCCTCCCAACTTGTTGCATGAAATTCAGGGAGGAAATTTTCCCATTGGTCTCTATCAGGAAGTGCATTAGGAAAACCAGCTATCTGGGAAAATTCACAGAAAGCAAACCTTTGAGCCATAATTTTCTCCATATCGAACCAATGGAGTCGCCAATCGATCCTTGAATCATGGAGTCGCCAAGTGAAATATGCGCAACTTCAAATATGCTTGGTCCTTGTTCACCATCAAAGGCCAGATCTTAATGTTGTCATTACCCCAGGAAGCTTCTCACGCTGAGAAAGCAGCCGCTGAAACCTTCTCGAGAAAGCTCCTCTGGGTTATCTTTCAGGTGTGCCAACAGTAGCCACAACTGAAACAGTGAAGTGGAAACAATGGAGTCGCCACAGTGGAGTCACCAGGTGCACAGTAGCAATCTTGATAATTCTGATATCTGATGCACCTTCAGAATCAGTTAATCGTTGTCGTTCAACCCCGGGGAAAATATTCAATATCTGTCCCCAGCAATGGCGCCATAAATGTTAGCATCAAAAGTCACTCCTAGATTTCTTGCAGGAGCAGAGCCTAACGCCCATCAGTTTTATGTCATGATAGTTTTTAATGGGTGATCAAATGGGTAGAGACTCAGGAAGATATCACTCTAACTCAGGGACTGGGTCCAGCATGTGAGGAACTAAGGAAGTCTTGATCTAACTTCAGTCAGTGGGTTGATTTGAAAATGAGCAGGTTGAAGACTTGGTGAGAGGAGTGGACAAACTACCTCAAGCAACATGCCTTTCAACAGTTTGTAGAAGAAAACCCTGAATGCGAGCTCCTCTTGTTTAGGGCTTCGAGAAACTGAAGGGGGACTTGACTGGATTCTCCAATTCCAAGTCATTCAGTGCTGAGAAAATCACAAGGACCGATTAGAAACAATGCAACTGTTACAGTGATCCAATCTACATCATCCTATAACAGTTACAACTCAACTGGATTCTCCAATTTCGAGTCGTTCTAACACAGTGTAAACAAATATGTGAAAGAAACTGGAATTCATAAGGCAAGAAGTCTCAAGAGTCCACACATAACCAGGAAAACAGTGCTTCATTAAAGCTTTGCAACCGGGAGCCTTGCTCAACCATTGATGGATTACAAAAATACAAAAACATAGTCTATATACTCAGATGAATTCGCCTCACAGAGGCGTGCTCGGTCACCCAAGACTTGGTGTCCCCTCGGCCAAATTGAGACGACTATTCTTTGTCAGATGCCACCTTAACTGCGCATGGCTCTTGTAAGGGAAGTAGTTGATCCATTAAGAGCCGAGCTAGCGTGTGCAGACCTCCTCTGGTTGGTCGAGGACTCGGTATGGTTCTTTTGGAAAAATGGGTATACAGGACCTTCTCGAGCATACCGCTTGCCAGATTATCCATACCTTACACTTAATTCCTAAGGAGAGGTTTCAACCACCCCTTCTCACCTTCATTTACTCCAACCGACAACCAGAATCAAGGTCGAATCAGATGGCACATGGAGATCACGATGATCCTTTCAGCGACTAGACTCGACGCCTTTGGCCCCCCTTTGCATAGCTCCTTTTTTTCCCAAGTGACCACAGGCTGTGACCCTGTGTTTATCCCCAAGGCGCTTTCGGCGTTCGCGAATGGAAGGAGCTAATCCTTGCTTATTCATAGTCGCGATGAGCGAAATGCCGAGATGGCCTAATTGGGCGTCACACGTCCCTCTCAGATCAGACACTCTTGNGACGCCCAATTAGGCGTCACACGTCCCTCTCAGATCAGACACTCTTGAACTTACTCGGGGATATTGTGGGCCCGGGTCCTAGATGCTCCCGGCACCTCGCGCATCGGGAATATGATGGAGCTGCTCCTTGCTCCTTGAAACCGCGATGGGCGAAAAGGCGAGGAGCCTAATCGTGCACCAGGTGTCCCCTTTGGATGAATGGATGAGACTGCTTCACGATACTGCGGGCCCGACTCTGGGCACTTTTGATGCTTCAGGGTTCGGGGTTTCGAGATGTGAGATGACGAGGGAATTTTACCCTTCGAACTCCCGAATGCCGATATGCCGACTAGATCTCGCACTATGTGTCGCTGGATTGGACGACCCAGATTCAGTCTTGAAATATAGGCACTTTCTCTGATGCTATGTATCAGTTAACTTGGTAGCCCCGATATCCCAATGACCGTTGATCTGCTCTTATGGATGAATCTGGACCGTTGACAACATAACCTCGCCCTCTTATGTGCTTGGAAGCCTTAAAACGAGATTTTTCCATACTGCTCTCGGGCGCTTCTCGTGCAACTTGCAGACCCGAATACTCTTGTGTCTAGGACAAGAAATGTCGCTAACAGGCTCAATGATGGAAAACATGGGAAAATGAACTAAGTCCCAACGATATGTATGCATGTCCCCAACTTTACACTTGTCATGTTGGGAGCTACTTTGGCCCACTTGTCCCCAACTTTGGAAGTTAGGATAAAATAATTATCCATACCTTATGATTAAAGAATTATTAATATAATGTTCCTTTTTGGCTTAAGCTCCCTAGATTAGCCCTTTTCCTTAACTTTTAGGCCCCTCCCTTTCCCTAACCAGTGGATTTTAGTCCCCCATCTCTTTTATCGTGGTTGGTCTGCGTGCAGAGATGTATTTTATATTAATGATGAGACATATATACAAAAATAGGTGCATTGGCCTTTAACATCTAGGCTCTCTAGCCTAATACAAACATAAGCACCCTAGCTTATAATAACTGGCTCACCAACCTATAAAATGCAGCATATACAAAAAGGCTCCCTGGCCTCAATATTGTGTGCACTCAAGTTGTTGTGCGTGGTATCCAAGAATGTGCAAACTTCATCATTTTACTATGCAGTACAAGCACGCTCTATGCCATGAAAGGTGCATACAAAAATGATATCAAATAGCTCGCCATCTTAAGTAAATTTTCATTTACATTACAATTGGGTTTGGCCTAGGGATATTACAATCCCCTCCCCTTATTTATGCACTATCCTCAGTGCATCATGTACCCATATACAACAAAATTTCAAAAATCCTCAAAAAGATGAGGGTATTATGCCTGTATTGCATCCTCATCCTCCCAAGTAGCGTCCTCAGGACTGTACCAGGTCCATTGGACCTTTACAAGCCCTATGGCTCGATTTCGGAGTTGTTTGATTTTCTGGTCCAGAATGTGTACTGGATGCACTTGGAAAGCGCCTTCTTGATCCACCTGAATCACATTCCAATCAATAACGTGATTAGCATTAGGTATATATTTCTTGAGCAAAGATACATGGAATACATTATGAACATACATAGATGCAGGCAATGCAATCATATAAGCTACTGGGCCAATCCTCTCTAGAATTTCAAATGGCCCACAATAGTTAGTTGCCAACCTGGAACAATTTCTCAACTTCAGGGAACTTTTGTTGGCCTTCACTTTCAAAATTCGCTGTGAGTTATGCCCTTATCAACATAGTTTTTATGCTTGTCTTGGGCTGCCTTTAAATTTTTCTTTATTTTTATCATTTGCTCCTCCATTTCCTGAGCAAATCTAGCCCAACCATTTCTCTATCTGATGGGTTATCCCAACTCACGGGTGTGTTGCACTTTCTGCCATAAAGTGCCTAAAATGGGCTCATCTTTAGAGATGCTTGGTACCCATTGTTATAAGCAAACTCTACCAAGTGTAGGTAGTCTTCCCATTTTGATGGTTTATCCATCACATACATCCTCAACATATCTTCAATCACTTGATTCGCCCTCTCTGTTTGTCCATCTGATTCTGGATGATAAGTTGTACTAAAATTCAAATTTGTTCCAAATCCATTAAATAATCCTTTCCAAAATTTTGAGGTAAATTTTGGATCTCTGTCAAACACAATTGTCTTGGGTATGCCATGTAATCAAGCAGCTTTCATATAAACATCAATAATGTTGGTTGCCTTGTGAGTGAGCTTAAATGGAATAAAATGGGCAGCCTTAGTAAGCTTATCCACCACTACCATGATAGAATCATGTTGCTTGTTTGTGCTGGGTAGTTTGGTAATGTAATCAATTGTTACAAATTCCCATTTCCACTCAGGAATGGGTAATGGCTGTAGCAAACCAGCTGGGTGTCTATGTTCAGCCTTTACCTTTTGACATTCCAAACATTTGGCAATAAAATCAACAACCTATTTCTTCATGCCTGGCCAATAATATTGGTTTTGACAGCTGCAATAGTTTTCTGATAACCTGGGTGTCCAGCATATGGTACATTATGCATTTCCCTCAATATCAGAATTTTCAATTCATGAGAATTTGGTACATAAATTATGCCCCCGTACATGAGAATTTCATCATTATCTAGCTTATATTCCTCAATTTTCTGCTGCAAAATACCTTGCTGTATTTTTGCCACTAATTCCTTGTATTGCAAATCTGATTTGGCAGCCTCTATAATTATGTCTTTCAAATCTGATTGGTACATGCTAATGGTTGTAGCATGAAATTCATGCACTCTTCTATTGAGTGCATCAGTCACTTTGTTCTCTTTCCCCTTGATATGCTTTATATCAAAGTCATATTCACTTAGAAATTCTAACCATCTACTTTGACTAGCATTTAGAGTTGGATGATCAAATAAATATTTCAGACCATTATGGTCTGTTCTTAGCTTGAACCTTTTCCCCATGAGGTAGTGTCTCCATTTCCTCAAGGCATGCACTATGGCTGCCAACTCCAAATCATGAGTGGCATAGCGTCTTTCATGCTCCTTCAACTTCCTTGATTCATAACATATAACAAACCCATTTTGACTGAGGACTCCACCAAGTCCCTCTTTACATGCATCTATACATACAATGAAATCTTCATTTGGGTCTTCAATCCTTAGTATTGGAGCACTCGTTAATAATTGTTTCAAGTGTTGGAAACTCTTTTCACATTCCAATTTCCACTGAAACTTCACACCCTTCTTTTGTAAGGAAGTGATTGGGTGTGCAATCTTTGAGAATCCTTCAATAAATATCCTATAG
>JASDQU010439214.1:4991-20449 GCA_032191745.1 Picea mariana
CAATAAGCCACCCGATTCCCATCTAATCCAGACCATGTAAGTGGTTCCTGTTGAACAGGTGCCTCTGATAAATGCCCACTCTCCACTTTGGTATAGGCACTTCGTTTTTAATTTATTGATGTGTCATGAGGCACTCGACTTTGTGGTCCTTGTCACTACCGGTGTGAGATTTTGGATGTAAAAGCATCATGTTTTGAAGTAGAGTTTCCACGTGCATACTCAATACTAAATATTTAATAAGTCAATATTTGTGAAATAGTGAGATGTGCATTATTGGACGCTCTCAAAGATATACCATGTATCTATAAAAAAAAAAATTTTTTGGAAGTGGTTTTACACATGGTTGGAAGAGGACACTTATATAAAGTTGATGTGGATGAGTTGTTCATCAATTTTAGGTATAGGTGTAAAATTGATGGAAGTAAATTGTTTAATTCATAACATATTGTTTTCTTATTTTTCTTTATAAATGAGTTTTTTTATAGTTTTTGTTTGTGAGTGTTGAATTATAATATGTACACTGGTATAATATGGACTCATCATGACATCACTTTTGTATGTTGGTGTTTGATATTTTGGTTGAGACACATATATATCATTTTAAAAGTTTTAATTTTAGATATTCATCATTAATTTTTAATTTAAAAAAAAGATAATGTAAAGAAGAAGGTTGAATATTAAAAAATATAGGTAATGTTAATTTGAAGAAAAAAATCAACTTGTTATATCATTGTGTGTGTGTTTAGGTTTCAAACTTTAACAATCTTTTCATTTCTCATTTATTTTTAACATTTTCTATCCAATATTACTAACTATTATCTACTATTATTGTTGTTGCAATGTATTTTTAAATTCTACAATCTATAGTCTACCTTTCATTTGACATTGTTATCGCACAAATTGTAGGTTGGGTAAAGCTCAACCCAATCCACAAGATGATGATAATTGTGGGAGAGTCTACCCACTGTCACCTTAGATAAGCTCTCACCTCGCTTTAGTGAAGGATAAATCCAACACAAGGGGGAAATCTCTGGTGACCCTAGGGGGAAAAGGGATGGAAAGTGAGGTTATGGACATGATACCCCTATAGGTCAAACTACTAAGTGGAGAATGTCTTGGAAACAAGTCTCAGAGATGGTCAATGGTTGTCAAGTGCTTGTGTACCTACGGAAGATTGTTGTACATGCCCGAGACACAAGAAAACACAAGATACAAGCCCAATAACAGACAAGCAAGTGAAGCTTGTTGTCCCAATTAGCAGCAATATATAATGATATAAACCAGCAATGAAAAGATAAGAAGAGCTGCTAAACAAGTCGCTAAAAGTCCCAAAAAATGTGTAAGAGACTAACTAGCAATTACTAGTGTAACTCAAGTATGATAGCACAAGACTTTAGCAACAATCAAAGGCTATTAGATACTAGTATTGAAGGGATATTATTGCAGCCTTATGGCTGTAGAAAACAAGTGCTACAACAGAAAAATCCAACCACCAAAACTTGCAAGTAAACCACCCAAAAGAAGCAGAACAACTAGTAGATTAATTTGGTAGCTTTCTAGCAAAATTTGATGGTTAGAAAATGAGCAAGTTTGAAAGTTATGAAGTATTTTGTTGCAGCCCTAATGGCTGTAGTTTTTAAGTTATGACAACAATAAGAAATCCTTAGCCAAAAAAGACGCCTTAGTGGCCTTAGCAAGCCTAAAGCACCAAGAAAAGATTCCAATTTAAACAATTTCAATATCTCGTGATTTCACGTATACCAATGCAATGATTTATTTCTCCAATGAAAGAGATTAGTGCCTTGAACTATTGGGTTATGAAGTCCTTTAATGAAAGAGCTAGCCTTGCCACTTCCCTAGGGGTGCAAACCCCTTTACTCCTTAAGGCAAGCAAGACTAGCAAGGAACTACTAGGAGGGTGTAAGCCCTTTTACTTCTCCTAGTAACCCTTGTACAACAATTTATTCAAGACAATTATGATAGGCTTAGTGGGGTTGTATGCCCTTATACTCCCCAAGAGCTTAGCAAATTAACCTTGTAATAAAAAAAGAAGCAATAACAGAGCAAAGATTCCTTACCTAGTCCAAGCATTAACAAGATAAACTCTCCTTAACCAAGAAAATTCCACCACAAATGCAAGAATAAGCCTCCACAAGAGATAGTGCATCACTTCTTCATCCAATAGCCAAGATAAACCATCACAAGAGCAAGTATCAAAGAAAGATAAGTAAAATTTCCCAAGAAGGGCGTAAATTTCAGCCAAGAAGTCTTCTCCAAATGGGAGAGCTATGATGAAAATGAAATAGAAATGATTCTTATTTATATAAATCCTCTAAAAAGTGTTTATCCACTTAATTTATGGTAAACCACAAAATAAGGTAGACATTTCCCTTTGTTTTTCCCCTTTACAATATTAAATTCAAATTTAACTAAAAGTTTGCACATAAGAAACCCTAAAGATGATGTCAACCCTCTCTAGGGTAACGTTTTGGCACTTCTAGCAAGTCGTTGGAGCTTGGAGGTGAAACGTCGGGCCTCCAAAGGCCTCCCTTTCATGCGCTAGGGTCTCCTCCATCAAGCTAAGGTCCCTCTCCATCTGAAAGGTGTCAAGTGTCAAGTCAACCACACCACCACACCAAACCCTAGCCTTGGGGTGATGTCAAACCCTCTGAAGGTGACGTTTTGACCTCCAAAGTCCAAACATTAGGCTTGCAAGGGTTAGGTGAGGTCATCCAATGTGTCTCTCAAGCCTCCAAAGGTTGTCATCATCATCCAATGTGTGTTCCATGCTATTCATCATGTGGTCTTTATGCCCCAAGGAAGCCCAAGCTAGGCTTGTTCCTCCTATTATCCCCAATTCTAGGGATAACTAAGGAGATGATGTCTCGAGGCCCTGAGGTTGCAGACATGGAGTACCGAGAGACAACTTGACCAATAGTGTCCACTTCCATAGACAGAGACCCACCTCAGCACCGCAGTTCCAGGTTCATCATGAGGGTATCCACCACACCAGCTGGCTTCCAGAAGACATTGGGTCTTGCTCCATGAGGTACAAGTCAAGTATTATGGTGAGTGTCATTTCAATATTTGAGGCATTTGAGTTTGTTGCATTTTAAACTACTTTTGATTATCTAATGTTTGCTTGGACATTATGCTCTTTGCCTTGTTATACTTTGGTGGTTGATATTGCACCCTAGTAAGTGGGTCACCATAAGGGATAGGTTTTCTACTAGGATGTCTTCTTGAAGAGTCATCGTGCCATTCCCGACCATATTTGTCACTTTCCACTCTTCATCGCCTCATCTCCTTACCTTTTGGGATTTCTGGATGTACTGACCCAAGAAGGGATTGTTCCTCATTTCATGGGAAGAAGGGGCTGAAGGCCCAGAGGCTTGTAGCTAGAAAAATATAAAATCCAAATATGAACCTTATAGATGCTCACCCAAGGATCCCGAGGACAATGAAATGTCTCTCGTAAGAAAATAATGGAACCCGTGAAAAATTATTAATGCAAAATGCCAACCAATGTAGAGCATGTGTGGGAACTATTTTTCATGATTAGGTAGAAGCCCCACACATGACTTCAACTTGGGGAAGCATGATGTGACCAAGGTAGAGTCAAGGTGGGCACTGTTTTTCATGCTTAGGTAGAAGCCCCACCTTGGATTCAACTTGGAAACACCAAAAAAGAACAATAGGCAATAAATGGGCTTGGAAAAAGGTTGCATTGGAAACTAAGGTGCATCACACCCTCTACAAAGGCACCCATAAATGAGATACTACAGTCCCTTATATGTCATGAACCCCATGCCCAAGAGTCTTTCCCCCATCCATGTCACTTTTTCCACATGTCTTAGAGAGAGGTCAACTTGGGAAACACTTCTAAACTTGAGGTACAATTCACCCAATAGGTCACTTGACAACCCTCCCATTCCTAAACTTGGAAAATTGCATAGGGTCTTTGAGCACTTGTTTATTTTGATGAGGTGGTTTGGATGTACATTCTTAGATGGCTCTTTTATTGATTTGATTTACTTATCATGATGCATTTGACTTGAGATCCTTGGAGGATGAATTCATTGTCTATGCATGACCTAGTTGGTGGACATATTTGGAAGAACAAGCCTAGCTTGGGATTCCTTGGGGCTTGGATCCCACAAGATGGATACCATGGCTTTCACATCGGATGATGATGCTAGATTTTGGAGGCCCGAGGCGATGTAATCTTCCCAAGTATATTCGCTAGGGACTGTGGGTGATTTTCTGATATTGTTTGCTTGTTTTTGCAGGGTTTTACTTCCACAGTTTCCCTCTAGGTTTTTTATGAAGTGTTTATAGCATATTGAAGACAACAATGAAGTAGATTACAAGAGGTAAGAGACACACAACAAATATATTTTAGAGAAGCTTAAGATATGACCTTTATTTAGTATAATAAGCAGAGCTTTCACACATAGATCTGCATATCTGGTACAAGAGAATAAGATAGAGAAGCCAAGGATGCATGCACCCTTCATATACAATAATATAGAGCAATAGGGATTCCAAGATTCCCCCACAACTAACTGAAGACAAATACAAGATCAATTTATTTCCCTGATGAGCAATAAACTTCATATTTGGTATTGTTGTGCCCCTCTCTGGCTGTAGCAAGCCAATATTTCAGCCTCCTTGAAGATGACCTCCAAAATCTATGGAAACAGTTCCAAATTGTAGATCGGGAGCTGTCGATAAAAATAGAACAAGTTTGGAGCAAAACCCCCTGATAAACCCTTCCAACTCAATGTCTCCTCAAACAATGGTGCACCTTCCTTCAACCAATTCGTTCGACTGGAGAATAAAATATTTATACATAAGATAAACCTCCAATATTGTTTTAAAGGGGTGCTATGGGACCAACAATCACTTTTGAAGTGGATTTTTTTGTAGATCTAGCCTCCTCCAAGCAAATTGAATTCTTCTTCCTCCACTGGTGTGCCCTGCCTGCTGGAAAAACTCTATAACTACGCCTTGCTTGCACAAATGACTTCTGAAATGGATCCGGATTGGATAGAATGGTGATGGAGGAATTTTTCACCTCCTTGACCAAGCTTGGACCATGAAAATAGGGATATTTCACCTCTTTGTTGGTCTCTAGGATTTCTTGACTCAAAACCCTCAAAACGTAAGCTGCATAGCTCAAGTAATCACAATAAGAGAAAAGCATGAATGAGGAGTGAGAGACCCTCCTCTCTCTTTTATATCTCCTGATCTAATTGTCAGTTGAATTGCTTTATGATTTTTACTAAGGTCATGGATTCATTTTCTACTTAAGTCACTTAACCTTTTCTTTTCTTCATAAAATTCACTTTAATAAAATAATATTAATTCCTTAAATGACCTTTAGTGCCTCATAGCCCCTTTTTACCCATTGGACTATAGTCTAGAGGGGTGACTAGACTACTTAGTCCTCCTTTGTCCTTGTCAAGGGGAGGGGAACATTATAGGAGATACCATGGAGGTCATAACACAACCTTTAGCCAACCCAACGACAAGGATGATTTTAAGGATGGAAATTTATTTTAAAATGTAGAAACCTTGGCGAATATTACTAATCCTTCATATGCTAACTATAAATGTTTGGCGATATTTTTGTAAAAATATTCAAATTTCTAAGGATTATATATATATTTTTATAAATTTTTGGCGATTTTTAAGGTAAAATAATTTTATCCTATAGAATTTGGGTGAAACATTTTTAAAATAGCGACTTTCGTTTTTGGAAAAACCATGGAAAATTATCCCATGAGCGAAATTTAGCCCCTAAAATCATCCCTACCCAACGATTTTCTCTTAAGGCTAAAACGTCACTTTTGAGGAGGTTGACGTCACCCTAGGGCTAGGGCTTGTGGTGGTGGTGGTGTTGCTTAACACTTGGCATCTTTGGATGGAGAGGGGCACCTTGAGGACCCTAACCCTTGAGAGGGAGGCCTTTGGAGGCCCAACATTTCATCTCCAAGCTCAACGATTTGCTAAAGGTGCCAAAACATTGCCCTAAAGCATTGCCCTAAAGGGGTGACGTCATGCTTCTTTAGGGTTTCTTATGTGCATTTTAGGGTTAAAATTGAATTTTTTATTGTAAAGGGGAAAAGTCAGGGTTGTTGTCCCCTTACTTTGTGGTTTACCTTAAAATTAAGTGGACAAACACTTGTAGTAGGACTTATATAAATAGAGATCATTTCATTTCATTTTTACATCACAACTCTCCCATCCTGAAGAGGATTCTTGGTTGAAATTTGCACCCTACTTGGGTAATTTTGCCTATCTCTCTTGCTATGGATTGGTTTGGCTATTGGATGAAGAAGTAAGGCACTATCTTTCTTGGAGGCTTTTTCTTGCTTTTATGGTGGATTTTCTTGGTTAAAAGGAGTTTATCTTGTTAATGCCTGGACTAGGTAAGGAACATTTCATGTTATTGATTCTTTTCTTGGTCACAAGGTTAATTTGCTAAGATTTTTGGGAGTATAAGGGCATACAACCCCACTAAGCCCATCATATTTGTCTTGGAATAATTTGTTGCATAAAGGAATACTAGGAGGAGTAAAAGGGTTTACACCCTCCTAGGGTTTTCCTTAGCTAGTCTTGCCTGCCTTGGGGAGTAAAAGCGTTTACACCCCCAAGGAAGTAGCACAACTAGCTCTTTCATTTTTAAAGACTACATAACCCAATAGTTAAAGGCACTAATCTCTTGCATTGGAGAAATAAAATCATTGCATTGGGATACATGGAATTACGAGACATCGAAATTGTTTAAGTTGGAATCTTTTCTACATGTTACAAATTTTCTTGTGCCCTAAGAACGTCCTCTTTTAGCCAAGGATTTTATTGCTGCAATAAATTTAATGCTATGACTATTAGGGCTGAAAAAAACTTCACTTTCTTTCATCATTTACTCACTTTTCAACCGTGGAAATTGACTTCTAAACCTAGATTATTGTTCTACTGGTGATCCGAAAGGATATGGGGAACATCACAGAAGTTTCAGAAGTGTTCCAAGGGGCTCAGAATGGCCTCGACAAATGAGAAAGGGAAAAAAATTTAAAGTCTTCAAAGCTCAGAAAAATAGACATCATCGCGAAGAGTGCGTTGTAAGCTTTCCAAAGGCGTATACGGTTCGTCAAACAGAGTTACGGATCGAAAGATATTCGCAGTCAAAGTTTTGGTCAGCCTAGCTCAGTGAGAAGGGATGAGAGAGCATCTGTACTGTTGAGGAAAACATCAGTACAGATGAATTCAACGTCTGTACAAGGTACATGGAATAGTCATAGAGAGACACATGTCATGATGATGTGGTAGCACCACAAGCTTCCACGTGTCACCCATTTTTGGCATTTTCAGGTCGACATGTGGACAAATGAGGAAATTCCACGTGGTAGTCTGTATAGCCACATGGCAGATCGTACAGGACGTGGTAGACACATGGAATCCATACAACCACATGGCAGGTGACGTGGCATCCATACAGGATGTGGCAGGGGACGTGGAAAGCATAATAGCAGTGACATCAGCATGCTGACGTGGCCCAATGACATCGTGCCATGTGGCATGCTGATTTGGCACTTTGGGCTGCCAAATGGGCTAATAAAAATGTGACATGTGGCACCCCCAAATGATGCCATGTGGCACCACCCAGGAGCAACCACGTGGTCCTCTTGCAGACTGGCACTTGGTGCCATTCATCAGACGACACGTGGCAGGGACACATAGGCGGATGAATGTACCAGGTCCAACCAATGAATGCCCGCCACCTCGAAGTGGGAAAATTCCTAAGGAGGGCCAAAAAGTCAAATATTCAAATTAAAAAGGGGGATGGCCAACGACCAACCCCAGTTCGCCAAACTTGACTGCAGTTTCACCATATCCGGCAACAGTCTGCTAAATTTGGCAAAGTTTTTTAATTTTGGAAAATAGTTTTAACAATGCACCAAAAGGGAGGCCCGCGGGTTTGACCCTGGGACCTCCCCCAACAATGACGTCTTAATATAGCATTTGCCAACCACTTGGGCTAACGATCTTGTTGGTAAGTCTACCCCAAAGAAATTATTAAAATGTGTTTTTTGCCAATGCACAAAGGAGAAGCGTGCCTAGTCTGTATGAGGCTGTACCAGGAATAGATTTCGACGCGGACAGTGCATTAATTGCAGGGATTTGCACGCATATCGAGGCAATGGTCCAGAGGAGGCCTGAAGGTGATAGTTTCCCATGGAGACGATTTGACAATCGATTTTGGGTAATTCGACGATGTGAATCTAACGACGAGGTCTGTTTTGGCAGCAAAGACTCCGATCATCATGATAAATTATGAAGAAGCCAATGTAAGCATGCTTTTCATTATGTTGTTTTATCATTAAATGTTGCAGCATAGTATGCTTGATACAGGTATGAAGGAGCATGGAAAGGTTGCAGCAAGACAACAAGATCAACTTATTCCTTCTATTTCTTCTTTTCTTCTCTTCTTACACATAAAGCCAATCATCTATATGTGATAGAGAATTTGTGGCACTTGGATGATAAGTGGACAACGAAGAAGTCAAGAATCTCATAGTTTCAAGATATTTGTATGGGTTGCATATATGCTTGGATCGAGGCAACAGATCTAAGGAATTCTATGGCTCCATGATGATGGGGGCCATTTATTATTCTTCCTCTTTTTCTGTATTAAGTATGTGGGAATGATGTCCATGTCAGCATCATGGATGCCTCATGAGAATGAGAACTTGTGAAGCTTGTAAACATTCCTAATCACATTTCGATCTCTTGTTGTTGTCACCGAAAAGGGACTTTGGCCTTACAACTTGTAAAGGAGAGACATCATTACAACGAGGAGAATAAAGCAGTCAAGCTTTGGAGCATGACCTGGAGACGTAGCCCACATTGGGTGAACTCCGTTATCAAGGGAAGTGTCATATATATTATGTGTATTATGTTCTTAGGTTGCTTTTCCATGAATTTCCGCACATAGAATATTAAATGCAAGCATGACATATAACACATAAGGAAGCTAAAAAAGGTTTTTATTCACTTTGGATTCAAGCCTATAAAGACTTCAACTATACCTTTAATTGCAATCCTCTCAATTAAAATGATCTATAACTGACCCTTTGAAGGAGTGACATGATCAAACAATTATTGGAAACTAATCACCCCCGGGTTCAGATCAAGTGGTATCAAAGCAGGCTTGATACCAGTTGCAGGTATTGAAGCTGAGAATGGAAAGATTGCCAAAACAATTGTGGTTTGATGAGCTTCAAGAGCTCAACCAAATCCTTCAAGCAGAGAATGTTGGATTGAAGACATTGTTGCATGTTGCAGAGGAGGAGAACCAAAGGTTGCAAGAGCAGCTGAAAGCCATGAAGGTGCAGACATGGGAAGGATCTATGAATGAGATTGTGATAAGACCATTTTGTGACCATGGGAACTTCACTAGTTATGGGTTGGAACATGACAGTGCAAATGCATGCACACTTTGTCAAGCAAGTGAATATGACATCTAGGCATCCAAAAAACAAGGAGGATTCCTAGAAGCATCATCCACTGATACTTGTCACCAGGAACCACTGGACACACCTCAAGAAGCAAACCAAGAGTCCCAACTTGGGATGGAGGTAAATAAACCATGTTTAGTTCCTTTCTTGATTAATGATGATGACTCTTTTAAAGTTATTGAACAACATTCTTCATGCATCGGCTTAAAGTTGATGAGAAAAATGGGATACGAAGGAGGAGGCCTTGGAGGCAATGGCCAAGGTATTATGGATCCCATCGAGGCAGTGGTTTAGCATCGATATGCCGAGATAGGTTATGTCCCAAAGGATGTTGGAGAAGGCTCCAAAACCATTTGGGAAGAAGATCCCAGGACAATCACCGAGACTCCATAAGTCAACAGTTCATCAGGAGATGAAATTGATTCAGTGCAGGCTGAGAGCATAGCTTCTCATGATCGAGGATTCGAGACATCTCCAGGGATAGATGAGAATCACAATGAAAGAGTTGAGGCCAACTCTTCTTGCCAGTCTGATTCTAGAGGCAACTCACCGAGGTATAAGAAATCTTGAAAATCTAAAATTCCATTTGATTATAAGCATGTTAATAATATACAACATAGCTTGTGTCATCAAAGACCATGCAATTTTTGTGGATTGAATAACCACACAGTGTCCCAGTGTTGGAAGAGAAAATCCTTGTACAGGAAGGTTATGGCAACTAGGAAAAAGACGGGGATAGAAGATTGCTCTCCACACAGAGAAAGGAGCAGGGGAAACACACCTCTGAAGAAGAAAGGCTACTATAGCCATTATAGCAGAGATGGAAATCATGAGGCCACTTGTTGGGCCTTACATCCATATCTATGTCCAAAGAGGAACAAGAAGACCAGGCAGACACCTCTGAGGGAGACAACCAATCAGGCAATGCTGCAGGGAAATCCATCACCTGGAGGAAACCAACTACTAGGGAAAGGACAACTCGGTAAAGAGGACCTGTTCGGCATAGTGATTGAATGAATGGGGAAAATCCTTGAGTTAGTCGAGAGTGGCCATCTTTGTAAATCACATGTTGTGATTCAGACCCCATAGAAGGGTATTGCGTAAAAGTGATAATTGTTTCATATCATTTCTTTTCTTGCACATGTTGATATTTTTTGGGCCTTGTGAGGTAGTTTGGGTATGGGTTTTCTTTTGTAAGTCCAATGGACATGAAAATTATAATGTAAATACTTTTGGGGACCAAAAGTCCTTTTAGTTGGAAGGTGTGATCCGAAAGGATCTAGGGAACATCATAGAAGTTTCAAAACTGTTCTAGGAGGCTCCGAATGACCTCGACAAATGAGAAAGGGAAATAATTCAAAGTCTTCAAATCTCGAAAAAATCGAAATCATCATGAAGATCGCATCGTAAGTTTTCCAATGACATAAACAGTTCGTCAAACAGAGTTACAGATCGAAACATATTCACAGTCAAAGTTTTGTTCAACCTAGCCCAGTCAGCAGGGATGAATCAACATCCATACTGCTGACGTCAACATCCATACTGCTGATGTCAGCATCCATACAGGGTACGTGGCACAGTCATAGACCGACATGTGTCATGATGACATCAACATGATGATGTGGCAACACCACAAACTGCCACATGTCACCCTTTTTTGGCATTTCAGGTCAACATGTGGACCAATGAGGAAGTGCCACATGGCAGTCTGTATAGCCATGTGGCGGACCATACAGGACGTGGCATACATGTGGCATCCATATAGCCACATGGTAGGTGACGTGGCATTCGTACAGGACGTGGCAGGTGATGTGAAAAGCACAGTAGCAGTGACGTCAGCATGTTGACATGGCCCAATGATAGCGTGCCATGTGGCATGCTGATTTGGCACTTTGGGCTGCCAAATGGGCCAATAAAAATGTGACACGTGGCACCCCCAGATGATGCCACGTGGCAACACCCAGGAGTAGCCACATGGTCCTCTCGTAGATCGACACTTGGCACTATTCGCCAGACAACACGTGGCAGGGAAACGTAGGCGGATGGGTGTACTAGGTCCAACCAATGAATGGTTGCCACATGGCAGTGGGAAAATGCCCAAGGAGGGCCAAAAAATGAAAAATTCAAATTAAAAAGGGGGATAGCCAATGACCAACCCCAATTCGCCAAACTTGGAGGCAGTTCCACCATATCCGACAACAGTCCGCTAAATCTGGCGGAGTTTTTTAATTTGGGGAAATTTTTTTAACAATGCGCCAAAAGGGAGGCCTGCAGGTTTGACCCCAAGACCTCCCCCAACAACAACGCCTTAATATAGCATCCACCAACCACTTGGGTTAACGCTCTTGTTGGTAAGTCTGCCCCAAATAAATTATTAAAAGGTGGTTTTCACCAATGCACAGAGGAGGAGCAGGCCCAGTCCGTACGAGGCCGTACCAGGCACAAATTCCGATGCAGTCAGTGCATTAATTGTATGGATTTTCACGCAGATTGAGGCAGAGGTCCAGAGGAGGCCTGAAGGTGACAGTGTCCGATGGAGATGATTTGATAGTTGATTTTGGGTGATTCGACGATGTGAATCCAATGGCGAGTTTTGTTTTGACAACAGAGACTCCAAACAACAGACTAAATTCTAAAGAAGCCAATATAAGCATGTTTTTCATTATGTTGTTTTGTCATTAAATGTTGCAGCATAGTATGCTTGATACAGGTCTGAAGGAGCATGGAGAGGCTGCAACAAGACAACAAGATCAACATATTCCTTCTATTTCTTCTTTCCTTCTCTTTTTACACATAAAACCAATCAGCTATACATGACATAGAATTTGGGGCACTTGAATGATAAGTGGCCAATGAAGCAGTCAAGAGTCTCGTATTTTCAGGATCTTTGTATGGGTTGCATATATGCTTGGATATGGCCAATAGATCTAAGGAATTATATGGCTCCATGATGATGGGGTTCATTTATTATTCTTCCTCTTTTTTTGTATTGAGTATGTGGGAATGATGTCCATGTCAGCATCATGGATGCCTCATGAGCATGAGAACTTGTGAAGCTTGTAAACATTCCTGATCACATTCTAATTTCTTGTTGCCGTCACCGAAAAGGGACTTTGGCCTTACTGTTATCACTGAAATTTCGTCTGCAAATGGTTACAAGAATTCAACATTGCCAAACAGTTATGAGGTCACCCATAGACCAAAATTATCACAAAAGTATTTCCAAAGGGTCAAAAACTATGCAACCAATGATAAAATTAAAGTGCGCTATGACTACACAGGGCGCGCGCGCACATGCGCGAGACAGAAATGCATGAAAAGCGCACATGCGCCCGATGCGCGACTGTGGTCGCAAAAAGCCGTGCACATGTGAGAACGACGCATTTATGAGAGTGGTCGGCCTCCCACCCACTTATGGTTCATCTTCCAAGTTGATTTGACACTCAAATTTGGACTGGATTCGACTGGGTGGCTGGTCAAAGACCTAGAAATGCCCTAATTAGCCTCTGTACACACTACAAGCTGGTTGCACAATACCTCAAAGAGGTGCTATAAAAAGGCCATCGATGCACTTCATTTTTCAAGGAATTTCATAGCAAAGTTATGCTGCCACTATTCTCTTGAGGAATCCTCTATTCTCATCAAGAGTATACTAGCATCATTGCATTGGGCAATCCATCTCACCCCTTGAGTGGATTAGCAAGGAATTCTTTCACCATTTTCATTTTCAACGTTGTAAGAAGAGCTTATTTGTGGGGGTCCAAGAGCCCTCTCTTGGAGGAAGAAGGGACTCATAGTCCTCTTTCTTCTTGGTGTTTTCTTTCACTAATATCAACCTTACCATTGGTGACATGGGTCTTATTGTTTCTTTTGTCCTTAAGTCCCTATGATCATTAGTTTAGTTGTTGTTTTATTTCTTAGTTTAATTATTAGTTGTTCTCTTTATATTTATTTCTCTAACCCTTTTCCTTACAGCTGTCCTGCTTAGAAAACCCAACCAAACTTGCAAGCACCTCTATTTTGCTCACTAAGGTGACGAAAGAGGTGCAACAGATTGGCGACTCCATTGGGGAAAGGTATCAATTTCCTACCCCATTTGGGTTTTTCTAGCTCTTCTTTTGGTTTGTTTAACTTGCAGGTGCATTAACCGGCCCAAGCCGACCTGCTAAACATCCAATTCCAAGTTGAATTGAGAGAATTCCATCCGAATTTTTTATTCACGGCCATGTGTCTATTGTGCGCGGGTTTTTTGGCCCACAGACGCACATCGTGCACACATGCGCCTAAGTCATAGTATTGTTCTGCGCACCTGTGCCCAAGAGCTCGTTTTGGTTTGCGCACAGACGCTCAAATGCGCCTCTGTCTACACTGAGACCCGCGCACCTGTGCATAAAACTACACATTGTAAGGTTTTTTGTGATTTGGGGAAGGTCCCTAGCCTTCTTAAAAGTGATTTCATGCATGTTTTAAGCTGCACCATACTTAGTTCCCTCTTCATATAAAGGGATTAGTAAAAACACATAGGCACTTAGGGGGTTTAAAATCATTTTTTCCTCTTTTTGCTTTCATTTTGCCACATGGATGGATTGCTTTGACTAAAAATATAAGTTGGAATCATTTGTAAACACATATAACTTGCGTTGGGACTAGAAGTTGGATAGAAATCGCTTAGTATGCTCTTCTCTCATGCCTTCAAGCGACCTTGAGAATCATAAAAAGATTGTGAGACAATTTCATCTCCCTTAAAAAGATTAAAACCTTTAGGAGAGGACAACAACCCTTCTTGGGAATCCTCTTAGTTTATTTTTTCAAACACATCTTAAGATTGTAATGGGCCCATACATGCCCACATGCTACAAAGATAGGATAGTGTTGAAATTTACTTTCTTAGATCAAATCACTAGGGAAGTTTAAAGGTTTTGTAACGAGCCCACACATGCCCACATGATCACAATCTAGGATAGTTTCAAAGATTTTCTTAGATTAAATCACAATAGGGAGTTAAAGGAATAGTAACAGACCCACATGTCCACATGTTAGCTTCCTAGGGACATTTGAATTACGCAAGGTTGTACCAAAGGCACTTAGTTAATTAGGTAATCAACACTTGTTAGGACCAAGCAAAGTCCACATGCAACAAGGTGACACCTAATTCATTAAAACATTGGCACACTTTCACTCATTCACACACAAAAGTCACTTATCACTCACATAGTTTTCTTCTCGAAACGTGGAGGTCAAAGTAAGTTTCCTCCCAAGGGATTCCGAAACACCCCACCCTTTTCTTGAAGAAAATATCCACTCCCATTTAAAAATTCAACGAGGTTGGTTCACACCCCCAACCTCCCAAACAACCACATCTAATTTTTTTCTAAAAACTCACTAAGTTTTCCTCCATAGGAGGTGCCAAAAGAAATTTTTTAGTCTAGGTAGGATTTCGGGGATAGGCATCCAAATAACTCCCCGTTATCTAGTTTTCTCATTATCAAAACAATAGAAGTTGTCAAATAGGGAACTGAAAATCCTCCAAGTCAAGTGTTCCTAACACCATAAGGAAGGGAGATACCCATGAAGGGTTGAAGGCTGAGGTTTGGTTGTTCTATGCGTCCCCCCTTGAGGCACCCACCTCTTGGATGGGATCCAGCCCGTGACCAATTTCTTAGGCTAAAAATCTAAATGCCGCACTTTGAACGAGGTACCTAGTGACCAAATTTTAGGACATCTACCCAGGTGGCAATTGTGGGCTGCAATTGCACCTTGATCAGATTTTGTGTGGCTATTGGGAAATATCGCCATCTCTTTCGGGATATGCCCCCTTTACCCCTCATTATAACCAATTATTTCATCCTTCACTAGTTTCTTTTTCGGTGGCTTCAGACCCCACTGTTGAGTACTATTGGAAGGTCCAGTGCTATTTGAGAGGATGGACATTAC
>JASDQU010439214.1:39537-54885 GCA_032191745.1 Picea mariana
ATGGACACCGAACAAACAACTGCCCATCTCTACCGGAGTTACGGAACTTGATTCCACTCAAGAAAACTCCATCAACACTCGCCACTGTAGCAAGTATTGCTGCTACCGCTCCTCATTCAAGTAGTAAAGGGATACGAACCAAATTTGCTTACGCTATATGTTCAGAATATGGCCATTATACACACCATTGCCCAGCACTACCGCGCTTCCAGGAAACATTAGCCGTAGTACGCCAAAGCTTCCAGAACGAACCCCATCCAGCTACATCATCCCTACCAAACATCACTGACATCCATTACATCACAACTTCAGTCAATGAACGTATGAGATGCCCTTGCTCTCTATGTGACTCCTTAGATCATTTTACATACCAATGTCCTATGGTCATTGAATATAGGCAACGCCAATTGACCCTGATTCAAACCCCGACGCCCCCTACAGAATCGATGGTCGACCTTACCTCGTCACTAGAGATTCTTCATATCATTTCTCCTGAACCCGAGGCACTCCCGACGCCTCCATGGTTCTTGGATGACTTATTCGAGGATTCACCCCCCAAATCCCCCCAATTCTCCTATTCATTTCCCTACGGACATATTACACCCAACTACCACTGGTACTCCTTAGTACTTCTATATTTGGTTTATGTTGAGTGAACCATCGCAATCTCATTGCATTGTCCCCCCTGCTTCTTCTTCACCTGAAGACCACCACATGACGACAGTTACCAGTATCGCTCTTTTAGACCCCTTGTATTCCCACCAATTTCACTGTGACGAGGACATACTTGAGGAACTAAACACCCCCGACTACCCATGGGATGTGCTCCACCATCGAGCACTCTTCTTTCCGCAAAAAGCCTCCACGCCTCCTAATCCACACTCCATATACACAGTCGAAACCAAAGATTTTATCCCATCAGGGCATATCGACTCGTTCAACAACCCCATTCCTGCCCCTGATGCTTTTGAAGAAGGCAACATGGCCAACATTTCCCCGACCGTCAAACTTGATATTTCCATCAAAAATGGAGTTATTGAGGAAATCACCATTGGTGCCGCTTGCACTCCTCAAGAAATCATCGCCTATAAAGCCCTCTTCCAAGAATATCAGGATATTTTTGCTTGGTAATACAAAAAAATGCCTGGCCTTGATCCCTCGATCGTCGAACATCGCATCAACACTTGGCCTGACAGAACCCCAGTTCATCAAAAACAACGACCACTACACCCATACAAAGCAATGGCCATCAAAGCTGAGATTGATAATTTACACGATGTCGGTTTCATCTACCCCATTGCCTATACATCATGGGTTTCCAACCCTATACTCGTTAACAAAAAATAGGGCACTATCCATGTTTGCATGGACTTTCGCGATCTCAATCACACATGTCCCAAAGACAACTTTCCAACACCTTTCATCTATCAAATCATCGACGATTGCGCAGGCCACGAGGCTCTATCCTTCATGGATGGTTTCTTTGGTTATAATCAAATCCAAATCCACCTCGCCGATCAATACAAAACTGCATTCACTACCCCTTGGGGTACTTTTTCATATCGTGTCATGCCGTTTGGCCTAAAGAATGCTAGCACAACTTTCCAACGGGATATGACATACATTTTTCACGATCTGGCTCATATCATCCTTGCATACTTGGATGACCTCATATCTCGATCCAAGAAGTGCACCCAACATCTGGATGATTTACGAATCATCTTTCAATGATGTCGTCAGTACAATATCCTCTTGAACCCCCTCAAGTGCGTGTTCTGTGTCACTGCAGGGCGCCTCCTCGGATTCATCATTTCCCAAAGCGGTATTACCATGGACCCCCTCAAAGTCCAAGCCATCACAGAAATTCCACCTCCCTGAAATTTACGTCAACTCCAGAGCCTACAAGGAAAAACTAAATTTCTACGACATTTTGTCCCAGAGTACGCCACTCGAGCACACAGTTTCCTTCGCTTACTACACCACGACATCCCATTTCACTGGGATGAACATGCCCAAAAATCATTTGACGATCTTAAAATGGTGCTCTCCAATGCCCCTTTAATTAGTGCACCCAACTACAATCGCAACTATATCCTCTACATATCAACATAAACTGTCTCAGTAGCAAGAGTTCTCTTTCAAATCGGTGATGACGATCGTGAGCATGTCATTTACTACGTTAGTAAAAACCTCTCAGGGCCACCCTTGAAGTATAAACACGATGAGAAACTCACCCTCGCAGCTGTCCTCACAGTCCAAAAACCACGTCATTACATTCTACTTCGCATGACTAAGGTTGTAGCAGATTCCAACCCTATGCAATACTTGCTTAGTCGTCGGCAAATTAATGGAAAATTTACCTGATGGATCGTTATCCTTCAAGAGTACGATCTTGAATTCTCAACACCCAAAAGCAAGGAATCTCTCGTCCTCGCCAAAATTGTCATGGCCTTCCCCTCTGACACTACCAGTGCCCCCGTCAATACCGACTTCCCCGACGAACATCTCTTTTACATCACTTCGGATGACCCTTGGTACGACGACCTCCTCGTCTACCTTCTAACCCAAAAGTTTGGTAACCACCTCTCATGAGATGATCATTGTCGTATTCGCCACCAGGCCCCCCGCTACCTCCTCATCGGAGACATCTTATACCGATGAGGGGTCAACACCATACTTCGTCGATGCTTGACTATTGACGAGGCCGATAGAGTCTTGAATGATTGCCACAATGGCGCATGTGGGGGCCATCTTTTGGGAATGTCCACTGCTCAAAAAATCATTCGAGCAGGTTATTTTTGGCCTACATTGTTTCACGATTGCATCCACGCCATGAAGCGATGCAAGAAATGTCAGCTTTACGCCAACAAAGCACGAGCACCACCTGCTCTTCTTCACCCAGTCATTACTGTCGGCCCCTTTTGTAAATGGGGCATCGTCTTCATGACTTGTAATCCCCCATCCAACAATGGACACAAATACATTGTTGTTGTAGTTGATTACTTCACAAAATGGGCTGAAGCCATGCCCACCTTCAAGAATACCGCTGACACCACAATGCGTTTTTTCTTTAACCACGTCATATCTCGCTTTGGAGTACCACTCCAACTAGTTTCCGATCACGGGAAACACTTAGAGAATGAGATTTTCGTCGAACTCTCATCTCGTTTAGGATTCTCCCATGAGTTTGCCTCACTATATTACCCTTAGTCTAACGGACAGGTCAAAGAAGTTAACAAGGTCCTCAAGACCATGTTACAGCTCACAGTTAATAAACATAAGACCAATTGGCATCATATGTTATTTTCCACGCTATGGGCTTACCGTACGGCTGTGAAAATAGCCACTGGTTTCACACCATTTCATCTCGTCCATGGGGTTGAGGCCACTCTTCCCATCAAGTGCGAAATTCCCACCTTACGCACCGTAATTAAGCTATTACCCGACATTGCTCCAATGGAGCAGCACTTGCTGAACTTAGAACGCCTGGATGAAGATCGTCGATCTTCATTATAGAACAATGAGGCAGCTAAAAAATGATCAAAGGCCACCTTTGATTGCCATGTCAACCTTCGCTCATTTCATGAAGGCGACCTCATCCTTTCTTACGATATCGCTCACGATACCTTCAGTCATGGAAAATTCGAGTCACTATGGCATGGCCCCTACATTATCCAACATTGCCTCACCAAAGGCGCATACATCCTGGCCTCTCCCGAAGGCCTTTCTCTCAAAGAACCCATCAACGGGTTATACTTAAAGAAATTTTATGCCTAAGCATAGCACTTCTACTTTAGGTTATTTCTTTTATAGTGTTTTTAATCTTTTTTCCCTCCCTCACGTCTAAACTATCATTTGTGCTATTGACAGATGCTTCCTCCACCAGCCTACCACATCGGTTACGTCGACGGTGCCAGCCGTTGGACACAAAATATCGCTTCGACAGCTTGGTCCCTCTATACCCCCTCACATGAAATGCTCCATTCGAGCGACATATGTTTGGGTTCAACCACCAACAACCAAGCCGAATACACTGTCGTCATTGGCTTCCTCACCGATGCCCATCATCATCATATTCATCACCTTAACGTCTTTCTCAACTCTCAACTAGTCGTTCTCCATCTCAACAATGTGTACCGCGTCCGTGATCCTTGCCTCTTTCGCAAATACCTGCAGGTTAGAATTTTATCTCAACATTTTGAGTTCATTATATTTACACACATTCCAAGACAATTGAATCAAATTACAGATAACTTAGCTAACATTGTGTTAGACTGGCATATATCACATCAAGATACCTCTACACATACATAAAAACCTGTCACAACATATATAGATTAGACATCATCAAACATCAAAAAACCCATGTAAACATCACATAGACCCCAAAATGTATACTCACATATATATAAATCGATCACCAGTGCCATCAAAATGTTTACATACAAAACATCATATACAAAATCCGCAGGTCAGTAAAGCACCTCGGTACAAAATGGGCTCACCAGCCTATATACAAAAATACATAGAGCACCACTCAAGGTGCCTCTAGAGCACCACCTCCTGCCCCTCCCTCAGGTGGTGGTCCCCCACCCACTACTGGTCCATCAGGACCGGGAAATAATCGTTCGGTCATAGCAACACCTGCTACTGCTACTAATCGTACCATGGCCTGCCATGGTGGAGGAACCCCCATGCACTACTCCAGGATGCCCTCATCTTGGATACGTGACCACATGCCCTCAGGTACACCCTGTAGCACCGCCTCCAGGTGGCAACGAATATCCTCAGTATCCGCTCCGACATCCGCCGGAGGAGCATGTGATGGCTCGACACCTGGGTCATCAAACCGATGTCTCCTCACTGCTCTCTCCTCCTCAGTTGGTCTCACCCCGACGTCCTCACACCAACGTCTCTCTCCTACCCGTGACCCTCCCCACGGCGGTCTCCCCAGCTCCTGGCGAGCCGACGCCCTCAACAACTCAACCTCGCGCCCGTGAGGTGCCACATCTGCACATACAAACAACCAAATGATAGTATCAGCATCTATACCAAATACACATGTCATGCTATCTCAAAATATATATATATCAAACTCATAAACATACCTCGGTGATCAAATACCTCCCCTGGAGGTAACACCATGTCCGGATCACCCCGGAAGTCAACACCAGCATATGGGTACTGCAAAATCACCTGCGGTATCTACCGCCACACCTGCGCCGCCTCAGCCATAAAGAATTGGCCTCCCTCGCCACCACCGTGACAAACCAAAATAGTCGACCACCGCCTCAATCGCGTCTCTCGTGCCCAAGGAGTGCCCAATAAAATCCTAGGGTGCAACATAACAACCTCTCTAAAAACCATGCCACCAGGATGGACCCAAAGGCAAAGTCCCTTGTATCGGTGGACTGACATCGATCCAGCTGCCCTACCATCCTGGCATGCAGCGTAAGCCCCCAGGAAAAATTCTCACCGACCAGTACCCTCTCCATAATACTCAGCTGACCACCACTGATCCGCTGAGTCACGAGGGACCCATAAACCCTCACAATCATCGCCGCTATACAACGATGCGCTAGAGCATCCATCGCCCCGATGCTCATGACAGACCCCGACATATTGTTCGCCCTGAAATAGAACCTCCAGCCCACTGTCACTGATGCCATGTCCCCAGGTAACACCGGCTCCGCCGGTAGGGGCGTTCCCCGAAACGGGAGACCAGTCAAAAAATATATATCCTCCATCGCAGTGAAGGCAATCTGCTCTCCCCGCACCATAAAACAATGCAGGTCCGGACTCCACATCTAGATAAGAAACTACAGGAGATACTCCTGTGCCCGTATCAACAAGCACTCAAAAAAATTCAGCATCCCACAAGCTGCCAAAGTAGTACGTACCCTCGGATCCTCAATAGCCACGACATCCCTCAGCTGAGACCAATCCCTCTCTTGCCAGCCGATTGGCATCGTGCAAAATGATCACCTGCAGCCACATAAAAACAGTCCTAGGTCAGCCATATTGACCATCAAACACATTAAAAAACAAGTTTTACACCCATCAACCATGCCTCCAAGGCACGACTATTTAACCCACAGGCGCGCACACATGCACACCTGTTCACCCCACAGGCATGCACGTATGCGCGCCTTTTCACCCAATAGGCGCGCCTGTCCATCCCACAGGCATGCATAAGTGCATGCCTATTTACCCTACAGGGGCACCTCCATGCGCCCCTGTCACGAATGTAGGCGCGCATCAAAGCGCGCCTTCCCACTACATAGCCGCGCACCCATGCACGGCTGTGTAGCAAACAGACGCGCACATCATGCGCGACTTTGTCCCCCTTACAGGAGCCCCCATGCATGGTTATCCAGATGACAGGCGTGCACTCATGCGCGTGTATTTCTAGATCGCTTGTGCACTAGGGGGCCCACACCCATAAAACCCTCTGTACGGCCCTCTGTACAGCCCCTGCCCAGAAATTGAAACCCTACTTCTATGCAGGACGATAAGACTACCAACCTGAAGCTCGCTGGTCCTAGATCGGCTGCCTCGTTCTCCTGGAATCTCTAAATCTCCTCTAAATACCTCTCGTCCAATCACTCTGGCAACAAGTACAAATGAGGTGGTAATGTGGGCCCTACCACTATATATAAGCCTTTCCACCAAACTTCCAATCACCATTTTGGGAGCTCTGGGTGTCCCTTCTTCGATCCATCTTTAGACAAGGGATCAACATCCCATCATCTACATCAAGATAGTCCCCGGGCCACTTTTTATCCTTAGCCCCCGGGGCGCCATTTTTTCATACCCCGTCCAGGTATGCATGCGCATGTTCAAAATTATCAAATAAATGTTTGTATGTTCAATTCTCTTCAGATATTGCTCACATCGGGTATTTGGTTTTCATGTGTGCAGGTACTTCGTCATCATACATCAATGCAACTCCTTCAGGTATATAATCAGCACTGGCATGCAATCATTCCCTCTGAATCTCACTTGCATCTCCAGTCACATCCTCTGACATTTGCCTCTAGGATCTCCATCTCCGGCTTTGCAGTACCAACACCTCCATTTGCATCTTCGGTACTGTCACCCGGTAGCACTCTCCCCCACATGAGTTGTCTCATTCATAGCACCCTTTTTCACTTTGACACTCATGCTGTTTTTTCAAACCTTTAGGGATGGGAGTCCTGATAGTCTTACATCATGTTGCGAATCAGCCACATACTCCTTCTCCTCATTTTGCTAGCTTTCCCACCAGAATCCCAGATTCTCTATTCAAGGTTCTATTTTGACTGCACTTCCACAGTATCCTGAACCCTCCATTTCATCCACAATCAGTTTGCCTCTCTGCAAATTTCCCTTCATTTCACCTACCTCATACAGAAACCCACCCATGGGCCCCCCACCCTCCACCAGTTATCCAAACAAATGATACCCTCACCGGCCTAACCATATTACATTGGGGCACCCGTTTCTGTATTTGTACACAACCCAAATGATTCTTTATTTATTGTACAAACGCCTTTATTTCCAACATTTCCATACCTTTTTGTCATCCCTTTTGGTGCCCTTCTTCCCTTTTTTGGCTAACGCAACCCATGTCGCCCTTGGTTGGGGCACTCCTTATCATCTGCCCGTGTTGACATCGTCCATATCCTCTAAGTATCCCATAGGTCACTTACCTCTTCCCTCTGAGTTTGTTCACTTTGTTCCGCCTCTGGCGCAACTTATCCCACGTCTTGTTGTCCCCCTGACACTCGACTTAGTTGACTGGTTGCGGCCACTTATACTTCGCATATACCCCCAACCAAGGGTAGTCTTGAGTCTCCATACATCTTGACTTTGACCATGTACCTCCTCCAGTTCCTAACCTCACCTAGTAGATTTCACGAAGCCCTTTGCTTTTGAGAGTCGCGTCCCCCTTTTTTCGACATCACCACAGTTTTCCAGAAGGGCGACAGTATCTTGATTCTCATTACCTATCCAATGAGAGATCTTGGATGGCTCAGGGAGAACCACAATTGTTCCCTATTGTCGTTGACCCCCGTAACATTCGACTTCAACACTTTCTCATGTTACGGTGGGTCTTACTTCGCGACTATTGCAGTTATTTCTTATATTTGCCGAAGACCTCTGAACTTGGCTGGGCTATCAATGCCTACAGAATCTGTGATATTTCTTACAAATGTCACTGCCTGCTGTTCAGAGTATGTTCCTCTTCAGAATTGTCTTCTGCCTTTATCACAACCACCCCCGAGGGCGCTGCAGTTGTCTACATCAACACATCATTCCCTTTTTGAGTTACATGACACGAGCATGGGGCATGCCCGCCTCGTTTGTACACAGTTTATCTTTACACACCTTATGGAAGGTTGGGTTCTACAAGTTCCCTTCTCCCTCCAACGGGTAACTCTTGACAATCCCACTATCGCTCTATCTTACAACGACACTCTCAGTAGAAGAAACATTGATGGATTTTGGCTATACGTATGCTCCTAACCTCATCAATCAAGGGGCATCTGTTATCACTAAAATTTCATCCGCAAATGGTTACAAGAATTCAACATCGCCAAACAGTTATGAGGTCACCCATGGACCAAAATTATCACAAAAGCATTTACAAAGGGTCAAAAACTATGCAACCAATGATAAAATTAAAGTGCGCTATGACTACACAGGGTGCGCGTGCACATGCGCGAGACAAAAACGCATGAAAAGAACACATGCACCCGATGTGTGACTGTGGTCGCAAAAAGCTGCGCACATGTGAGAACGACGCATTTATGAGAGTGGTCGGCCTCCCACCCACTTTTGGTTCAGCTTCCAAGTTGATTTGACACTCAAATCTAGACTGGATTCGACTGGGTGAATGGTCAAAGACCTAGAAATGCCTTAATTAGCCTCTTTACACACTACAATATGGTTGCACAATACCTCAAAGAGGTGCTATAAAAAGGCCATCGATGCACTTCATTTTTCAAGGAATTTCATAGAAAAGTTATGCTGTCACTATTCTCTTGAGGAATCCTCTATTCTCATCAAGAGTATACTAGCATCATTGCATTGGGCAATCCATCTCACCCCTTGAGTGGATTAGCAAGGAATTCTTTCACCATTTTGATTTTCAAAGTTGTAAGAAGATCTTATTTGTGGGGGTCCAAGAGCCCTCCCTTGGAGGAAGAAGGGACTCATAGTCCTCTTTCTTCTTGGTGTTTTCTTTCACTAATATCAACCTTACCATTGGTGACATGGGTCTTATTGTTTCTTTTGTCCTTATGTCCCTATGATCATTAGTTTAGTTGTTGTTTTATTTCTTAGTTTATTTCTTAGTTGTTCTCTTTATATTTCTTTCTCTAACCCTTTTCCTTACAGCTGTCCTGCTTAGAAAACCCAACTAAGCTTGCAAGCACCTCTATTTTTCTCACTAAGGTGATGAAAGAGGCGCAACACTTACAACTTGTAAAGGAGATACATCATTACAATGAGGAGAATAAAGTAGCCAAGCTTTGAAGCATGACCCAGCGACGTAGCCCACATCGAGTGAACTCCGTTATCAAGGGAAGTATCATATCTATTATGTGTATTATGTTCTTAGGTTGCTTTTCCATGAATTTCCGCACATAGAATATTAAATGCAAGCATGACATATAACACATAAGGAAGCTAAAAGAGGTTTTAATTCACTTTGGATTCAAGCCTATAAAGACTTCAACTATACCTTTAATTGCAATCCGCTCAAGTAAAATGATCTATAACTGACCCTTTGAAGGAGTGACAAGATCAATCAATTATTGGAAACTAATCACCCCCGGGTTCAGATCAATTGGTTATGGGATATTTTTTTACGGTTTACTTATTGATTTTTATGGTTGGAACTTGTTGTTGTAGCAATTGTTTGCTACAACCATAAGGTTTCCCTAACATTTTGCTGATAACTTCATTTGGTAGCCCTAATTTATTGTCAAAGTTCATGCTTAAGTATTGGAAAGTTATCTAATGTCTTAGTACTTCATTGTCCAATAATTATTTGACAATTTTGATGGTTAAATATGTAGTAACTAGTTGTTTTACTTGTTGATATATATTTCTATTGACTGTTGCAAATAGAGAAATCAAGCTTAACTTTCTTTTCCATTGGATTTTTTTATCTTTCATCTTTTCTTTTCTTGTGTCTTAGGCAGGTGTTGATGCTTAAAAATGCAACGATGAATACTATGCTCACAAATGATTGCCAAACTTTATTATTTAACTATATTAATAATAAACTAGTAGGTGGGACCCCCTTGTTAGACTTATGGCGCTATGGTGGATATGTCACACTTATATTTTGTTTCCTATGTGATGGTACCAACACCGTCTTCTACAGTTCATTTGTTTCAAATCATGGTTTAAAATGTTGTGGTAACATGTGATGGTTGGGTATTAAAACACAACACTAAATGGATTTGATGATCTCTGACAAAATATGTTAAGACTACCCTGTGGATGAAAGAATTATAATTCAATTTTGGTTTTAATATTGTATTAAACACGAAATTAAATGGGTTGGATGATCTTTGATAGAAGATAGCGATGCTGCCCTTTTGGATTAAAGAACTACACTCAAGTTCTAATATTGTATTGTTATGACAAAGGATGGGTGCTCTTGACCCTTGCTACTATGGTTATGTGCCTTGTTTGAGTTTCATAAATGGTTGCACATTGGGTTATGTTCCTAACACATTGTTATTTTAAAGAATTTTGACATTACCAAGGGGTGGCGCACTTTGAAAAAGTTATATGGAAATGGATATTTGGTTGATTAATGGTATAGTGATATGGTGGATTGGCTTGGCTCATACTTTGAATTGAATGAAGTTGGAAGGGAGAAGTGACGTGCATTTACTGCACGTCACTCAAACTCCCCTCGAGCCCATCACCTTAGTCATTCTTGCATTTTTTTTTGGCTCTGGTATTTGTTGTTGCTCCGCCTTGTTCAGTCATGGAGGAGATTTACAGTCTTGTTTTTCCTCGTGCAGTCTTTTCCAGGTATGGTTTTTCTTACTCTTCCATCCATGATAGTTACTCTGCCCTTTGAATCAACTTTTGGTTCTGGTTTCTCGCGATCTATGTGATTCTTAATTTGTTATGATACTTTTGAACTTTGTATTGGTATTTGCGTCCTGAGTTTCATATGGTGGTGGTTTTGGAATGATGACACTTAAAAAATAAAATGGTCATGCTCTTCTTGCTGTGTGTAATCTTCGCATAGAATTGTGGAATAAAATTTGCAGTGGAGCCCACTCGGTTATGGCTTGGTTTTTGGGTTTGGTCTCTCTGTTGAAATTGATTATCATGGTTTTCCCAAGCTCTGAGCTGTGTGAGTACCCTACCTATGGATTGTTAATATAGGTCTCTGTGATTAAGTTTTCTCACGCCATGTTTGTCTCTGTGGCTAGTGTACACACATTATTTCGACCCTGTGGTTTTAATGAGAACTGGTGAAAGATTAGAGTGTTTAGTGCCTTCTCTTGGAAAAACCCTGAGTTGTTAGCTACTTGTATAACCTCACCATTGTTTGGTAAACATTACACAGTATGAATTTAACGCACCTAGAAGTTGATGGAAGCGTTATGCATGCGTTTTGATCAGGCATGGGTTTGTGCTTGGTTTCTCATTTTACAGTGTTGATTAAAGGGATTGGCTTCATTTTGTTTCCTATTGGAAATGGTTGTCTTTTGTTTTGGAAACCCTCATAGCCGAGAGCATTGTTACATATTATTGTTATGTGGTAAATTGTGATAGGGTATGAGTTGTCTGCACTATTTGAATACCAAACCCTCTGGTTGAACCACCTGTTCATACCTTCCACTTGTTGTCTTAAACCCTAAATATTACACTGATATCATTTTACTCCAGTTCAATGGTTGATGAGAGCATTATGCGTGCTTGGTTACTTGGGCACAATTTTGTTGAGTTCCTCGTTTGGCAATTCTGGAAGAAGTGTGTACATACTTATTTATTTGAAGCTTGGGCTCGAAGTATTGAATGTTATTTGGTTCAATCATTATGTTGATTGTATTAAAAGGGGACACCTGTGTGAAATTTTTTTGAGGTTCGAATAAGAGTTATAACGTCCATTTTGATTGTGTTGAATAGTGTTGGAATAAATGATGGATATAAATGGCCATAAACACTGTGTGTGTTTCTGTTGGTTTTAAAGGATTTAACATTGGATTTAATGTATGGTTGTGGATCAAAGTCTATTGTGGTTTCTTATAGTGATTGAAATGTTGTTTGTTATGACTGTCATATAATGATTATATGGATACAATGGTTGCTATAATTAAATAATTTTGGCCATAAAGATTATTGTTTGGGAGCCAACAAGCAATTTGTCAATGAAAGTAACAGTTTAAATTATTGTTTTGAAAAATTTAACACTGTTAAACTTTGAAGGTTTGTACAGAGATATGTTTTGATTTATTTTCAATTGAACAATATCCATATCAATTCCTTGTAATTCTATCATTTTCGCTCATTACATTCCCCTCATAATCCCAATTTCATTTATTGCATCCATGTTCTGTGAAATAAATTTAAAAGGAAAAGTCTGTGTAAAAGCGACAAAGGGATAACACAACAAGGGTTGGTGACTAATATTTTGATACTTTATTACACAGTAAATTGTTGATTAATTGTTGAACAATATTCGTGTATTAATCCCCTATCATTATACCAATTTTCGCTAATTACACCCCCTCCATATTTCCCAGGAACCCTATCACCCCCTGTTCACTTGGCAGTTAATGAATGGTTTGTTATGGATGGATTTGCATGTATATTGTGTCAATTCTTGAGCCAATTTTTTATTCATGTAGTAGAGTGTCATGTATGGTTTATTAAGAGCTTCATTACCGATGAACTGTTGCTATAGGATGAGATTTTTTAGTTGGAGCAACAATGGCAGAAATAACAGAAGAAGGGGAAATTGGAACCCAGGTCCTAGAAGGCCTAGATTTTCCATCCATTTCGATGTTGATCCCAAATAATTGAACCATTTGTTTCAAGTTGGGTTCTTTAACTGGATTTTTCATGGAATAGTGCACCCTCGACCAAAAAGACCTCCTTTCCAGTCTCAGAACATGCCTGGAATTCCCATTCCTCCACATATGTCCTTGCAACCGGAAGTCCCCGCAAACGATGGATGGAAAGAGATCGTCAACCCGGTTGTCTCTCACCATCGTGGTTGGCCCAATATGTCATTACCTCTCCCACCACCTGTCAATCCCAATGTCCAGATTTCCCATGCTGATTTGCTTGTTCAATCTTCACATGCTAGTAAAAGACTAAAAACTGATATTCCCCAACCTGTGCAAGATAAAGTAAAAGCATCTTCCTCCCCTTCTTCTCCTTCCAATGATTCCTCAAAATCTATATCTTCCTGCATGAATTTGAAGGATGAATATTCCCATGTTATCAATGAAATACAACCCCAAGGGTCTAACCAAGCACGAGATACTTCCGTGAAATCAAAGGGAAACAACTGTGAAAAAAGAAAAATTGCCTCCCACAGTGGCAAGTATGGTTTTTAGATTATGTGTTTTTTTATGATTTGAGTTGATGAAGATAGTGCTAGTGGTTTTCAGAATGTTTGGACAACAATCTCTGTTTTGGTATTTTTTGGATAATGTGGATGATGTGGATATTTATATATTTTTGGATATGATATTAATTATTTATGATATTCAAATATCCAGTTTGAAAGATATTTAAGGGAGCTACAAGGGTGCATGTGGTTACAATGATTATCCTTTTTGTGTATATTTTATGATTTGAAAATAAGAAATGACGGGAGTCACAAGGGGTCCCACCTACCTAGTTATTATTAATTAAAGACCCTTAACTATATTATTATTATTATTTACTTCTCCTAAACTAATTAGTTAAGTCAACTAACTTAACTAAATAAAGTAGTTGAACTACTTCAACGTATTTGGAAAGAATAAAAGTTGAATGAGAAGAAGAGACAAAGGGGAGAATAGAAGGAGAAAGCAAGAGTAAGGTTTTCTCTTTTGGTTTCATGAGATAGTTTCAGTTTTCATTCATTCTTGAGTTTATTCAATGCCTAATTCTCTTTTTGACAGTAGGGTCTTATTGTAGAAAGCATGGTTCAAGACTGAACCAAACTTTTTAGACGCTTGTTTTAGAGGTGTTGATCCATCCTTGATAGTTTGTGTATTCTTGTATGTTTGTGAATTAAGTTTCATAGCTGATAAAGGATATCTTGCATAGTCAAATTGACAATAGTTTGTGGAAAGCTGATCCAGATTATAAATTTCAGTTTTACTTTATTGTCAGAGTCTTTTTGTATGGTGTTCATCGGGGATCTCTAAATCAGAGTTTGGTCCATGCCCTCGCAGGGGTTTTGTAAAGAGAAAAAAACTTTTGATATCTCAGATTGAAATAAATCAGATTGCTATTCTGTCTCATATATGTGTATTTATGACTTGGTTACTTTTTTCTTTTTTATCTCCATGTTTACTTTCTGTAATCTGTGTACATTTCAGAAACCTATATAATCTTTTTTTTATATTGCAACATTCTTTTCATTAAATCAGCTTAAGCCCTTGTAATTAATACTTGCGGATTGGGAGAATATTTTTTAGGCTATAAAATCCTGAGTGACATTCCTGACTATCTTGTCCTAGCCAGATAAGATTCAAAAATTATTGAGTAAGGTAATTCATACCTTTTCCTCAACATTTATTTTGCGACCATACTGGGGAGATCTTCCATATCTCTCTGGTTGATTGTATTTGTGATTATCATTGAATATTTCTGTTTTTGTTTTTTATTCTTTGACAGTTTTATTTTCCTCATGACAGTACTTGTTACAAGGAAACCCAATATTGAGCATGGTCTTAAAGACCAAACCAACATTGCTTTAACTTTATTCAATACCATCTTAGAAACCGCTAATACCCGGGCTGAGCTTGAATGTTCGTAGGTAGTAATTGAACAAGACATAAGTGTTCGAGAATGCTGGGAGGCCAGGCAAAAGAAACCTAGGAATCAACTGTAGCTCTCTTTTTCCTAAACTTTTTATCTTTTTTTTTTTCATGTCCTTAAATCCTTGCATATCTAGGAGAAGAAGAAGATTGTCTACTGAAATCACTCCTATCGCTGAAATAGGAAGAAGAAACATTGTTTTGTCAACCCAACAAGGTACTCTAAGGAGAAATTTGTATGATTCGGCTAGTTCGTCTTTCTCACCCTCACCCATCACTTACAAAATGGCATCTGTGGGCGGCTCTAGTGGCACTGGAGGTGCCTCATCATCTCAACCTTCAACCTCGT
>JASDQU010439215.1:10058-20159 GCA_032191745.1 Picea mariana
CCCAACTCTACCTCAGTTTCGCCAGATGCTAGTTGTAGTACGCCAAACCTCTTGGCAATAGCCCTCTCTACTACCCCTTACTGGTGCTCACATCACTGACATTCATTATTTCTCTTCAGTTGTCCCTGAGTGGATGAGATGCCCTTGCTCTCTCTATGACTCACTTGCTCACTTTACATACTGGTGTCCTTTGATTGTTGCATACCGAGGTCGTCATTCAACCCCTATTCAACCTCATTGGATCACCTCACCACTCGTGATGCAAGTTACTCTCATCATCCATGCTCCAGATACTGTCAATATCCCCTCCCTTGTACCTGAGTCACTTCCCATCCCTCCATGGTTCACATTCTGACTGTCTAAGGATATTCCCCTGAATCCTCCCAATTTTCTGGTAAATTTCCCACAGGAGATCTTGGCCCCCACCACAGTTTCTCTACCATGGTATCTTGAAATTTGGTTTATGACAAGTGAGCCATCACACCCTTTATGTGATATTCCTTTGTCATCCTCACCACTTGAGGACAATCACACTTTGATAGTTCCCCCTGTCACCTCCCAAGATCCACTGTATTCTCACATTTCCCACTGCAACGAAGATATCCTGGAGGAACTCACTACTCCTGATTGCCCATGGAATGCACTCCATCACCGAGCACTTTTCCTTTCATAGGAGGCCTTTCACCCTCTTATCCAAGCCCTCATATGTGCAATCGAAACCGATGATTTTATTCCTTCGGGGCATATAGACTGGTTCAACAACCCTATCCCTACCCGAGATGATTTTGAAGACGAAAACATGACCAATACCTCCCCCACCGTCAAAATCGGCATTTCCATCAAACCAAGAATCGTAGAAGAAATCACCATTGGCGTCGCATTCTCCTTGAAGAATTCATAGCTTACAAATATCTCTTCCAGGAATATCAGGATATTTTTGCATGGTCATATACGGAGATGCCCGACCTCGATCCTTCTATAGTCGAACATCGCATCGACACATGGCCAGATGTCGCCCCAGTTTTTCAAAAGCAACGCCCCCTTCACCCATCCAAAGTTGTGGCTATCAAAGCCAAAATTTACAAGTTACACATTGCAGGGTTCATTTATCCCATTGCGTATACCTCATGGGTCTCCAACCCCATCCCCGTTAACAAAAAACAGGGTACTATTCATGTCTGCACTGAATTTCGCGATCTCAACCATGCTTGTCCCAAAGACAACTTTCCAACCCCTTTCATCGACCAAATTATCGATGATTTTGTCGTCCATGAGGCTTTGTCCTTTATGGATGGGTTCTCTGGCTACAATCAAATCCAAATCCATCCAACATATCAATACAAAACTACATTTACTACCCCTTGGGGTACCTTTGCTTATCGTGTCATGCCCTTTGGACTCAACAATGCTGGTGCTACGTTTCAACGGGCCATGAACTATGTTTTCGATGATCTTGCTTGAATCATCCTTGCTTATTTGGACGACCTCACTGCTCGATCCAAAAAGCAGACCCAACATTTAGACGACTTACGCATCATTTTCCAACGGTGTCGTCAGTATAACATCTGCTTGAACCCCCTCAAGTGTGTCTTTTGTGTCACGGTCATGTATTTTGTGTCACGGTCGGATGCCTCCTTGGGTTCATTGTCTCCCAACACGGCATCACGGTGGACCCCCTTAACGTCCAAGCCATCACGGAAATTCCACCACCTAGGAATTTACGCCAACTGCAGAGCTTGCAAGGAAAAGACAAGTTTTTACGTCGCTTTGTCCTAGATTATGCCATTCACACCCATGGTTTCATCCGCCTACTGCGTCATGTTATCCCATTTCAATGGGATGAACATGCTCAAACAAATTTTTATGATTTAAAAGCCACCTTATCCAATGCCCCTTTGATTAGTCCCCCAGACTATGATCGCTATTACATCCTCTACTTGTCATCCTCAACCATCTCAGTAGCAGGAGTCCTCGTCCACTTAGGGGATGACGGGCGTGAGCATGTCATTTACTACATCAGTAAAAATATTTCAAGGCCACCCTTGAAATATAATCATGATGAGAAACTTTCTCTCGCAGTTGTCCTCGTAGTCCAAAAATTGTGCCATTATATCCTGCTTTGAACTACCAAGGTCGTAGCAGATTCCAACCCCATGCAGTACTTTCTTAGTCGATGACAAATTAATCACAAATTTTCCCGCTGGATCATTATCCTACAGGAATACGATCTAGAGTTATCAACTCCCAAAATCAAGAAAGCACTTGTCCTCGCCAAACTCATTAAAGATTTTCCCACAAATGCTAAAGCTTCCCCCGTCAATACAGATTTTCCCGACGAGCACCTCTTCTTCATCCCCTTTGATGACCCCTGGTATGGTGACCTTCTCGTCTACCTTTAGACACAGAAGTTTAGGTCTCATCTCTCTCAAGATTATCATTGACGCATTCTCCATCAGGCCCCTCAATACCTTCTCATCGGAGACGTCTTATATCAACGTGGGGTCGACACCATTCTTCGTTGATGTATGACGATCGACGAAGTTGATAGAGTCTTGAACGATTTCCATAGCGAAGCTTGTGGTGGTCACCTCTCGGGTATGTCCATCACCCAAAAAAACATTCGAGCAGAGTACTTCTGGCCCATGTTGTTTCAAGACTGCACCCACACAGTCAAGCGATGTGACAGATGCCATATTTATGAAAACAAAGCATGAGCGCCACCATCTCTTCTACATCCAGTCATCATCGTTGACCCCTTCTACAAATGGGGCATAAAATTCATGACTTGCAATCCTTCATCCAGTAATAGACACAAATAGATTGTCATGGTCATAGATTACTTTACCAAATGGGTCGAATCCATGCCCACTTTCAACAATACCGCTGACACACCAACACGTTTTTTCTTCAACCACGTCATTACCCGATTCAGAGTCCCAATACAATTAGTGTTTGATCACGATAAACACTTTGAGAACGAGATCTTCGTGGAACTCTCAAATTTAGGCTTCTCCCATGAGTTTTCCTCCCCATACTACCCTCAATCCAACGAATAGGTCGAGACTTTCAACAAAGTCCTCAAAACCATGCTACAATGTACCATCAACAAACATAAGACCAACTCCCACACACTAGTCGGCCCCTACCAAAAACTACCGTTGTACAACCATCCGTACATCCCCTAACTACCTCTACAAATTTCAAATTATGCGGGAGGATGGGACCAATAACCTGGCTCTCGCAACTCCCAGATCGGTCAACTCGAGCTCTCGTATTCTCCAAATCTCGTCAGAATACTCTCATCAAATCGCTATAGTGGAGGGTACAAATGAGGTGGCATTGTGGGCCCACCAGCCGTATATAGTCTCTTTTGGAAAACTTCCCCATTCAGTTATAGAAGCCCAAAGCCTCTGTTTTCCAATCTGTTCTCATCCACGAGATCCTAGTCCCGCCATATACACATTCACATTCCCTGGGCCATCATATACACTTGGCCCCAGAGGAGCATTTTTCTCACATCACGTTCAAGTACGCATGCTCATGTTCAAATTTTATCAAATAGATATCATATGTTCTTTATCATCAGATATTGTTCAGGTTAGGTATTTTTTTTCATGTGTGCAGGTACTTGTTCCACAAGCGACACAACCCCTTCAGGTATATGTTAGACACTGGAATGTAATTCTTCCCTCTAAAAATCAATTGCATCTCCTAGCCATACCCTCTGACATTTAACTTTAGGGTCCTTATGACCGGTTCTGCAGTACCTTTACCTCTACTGCATTTTTTGTATTGTCACCCGGTAGCACTCTCCCCCACATGAGTTGTCCCATTCATAGTTCCCCTTGGACATTTGACACTCATGTTGCTTTCACCCCCTAGGTATGGGAGTCCTGATAGTCTTATGCACTTTCGATAATGAACCCCATACTTCTTCTCATCATATTGATAGCCTTCCCAATGGACTCCCAGGTCATCTCATCTCAGTTCTATTGAATTCACCCACGCAGTATAAATAGCCCTTCATCTCATCCATAATTAGTTTGCCCATTTGCAGATTTTCCTCCATTCATTTACCTCATACAGAAACCCACCTATGGGGCTCCCACCCTCCACTGATTATCTTTCACAAACCTGCGTCCTAACAGGTGAAGCCACCTATCACTGGGGCACCCATTTCTATATGTGTACACTCAACCCAAATTATTCTTTATTTATTTGGTAATTGTAAAGAGCCTTTGTTTCCAACATTTACTTAGCTTTTTGTCATCACCCTTGATGACCTTCTTTTCCCGGAGGGGGAACCCATGTTGACCTTGGTTGGAGCATCCACTTTCTTTTTTCATTCCAACATTGTTCACAAACCCTGAGTAACCCAAAGTCCATGTAACCATGATCTCTGAGTTTGGCCACTTTTTTAATCCTTTGGCACAATTTAACCCCATGTCTAGTCATCCCCCTGACACTAGATACAGTTTTACGGTTGCTGCCAATCATCCTTCAAAATTCCCCAACCAAGGGTAGTCTTGAGTCTCACCACATCTTGACTTCGTCCACATTACCTGCCAGTACCTGATATCATCTCTGCGGATTTCAAGAAGCCCTTTTCTTCTTGGAGTCACGTCTCCCTTTCTGTCGACATCATCACAGTTTCCAGACAGACGATATTATCTTGAATCTCATTACCTTTACAATGAGGAGTCTCGAACGACACAAAGAGAATCATCATTTCTCTCTGATTTAGTTGACCCCCATAACATTTGATTTCAACAAACTCACATGTTACGGTGGGTCTTACTATGTGACTATTGCAATTATTGCATACCAGTCGAAGCCCTCTAAATTCGTTCGACTATCAATGCCTACGAGTCATTGACACTTATTACAGGATTCCTTGCCTCACTTCAGAGTATGTTCACCATTCTGAACTATAATATGTCGTTATCAACTGCCCCGGAGGGCGGTGCAGTTATCTACATCAACATACATCTTCAGTTGTTGTCTCACATTTTGGTTACATGACACGAGCATGGGGCATGTCCACCTCGTTTGTGCACAAATTTTATTTTTTCTCCCTAGAGAAAGGTTTGGGTCCCACAATTTCCCCTCTCCCTCCAACGGATCTCTCTTGCAGTTCCTATCAGCACTCTTCATTACAATGGCACTCTCAGTAAAAGAAACATTGATTTATTTCGTCTATATGTATGCTCCTAACCTCACACATTAGGGGGCATCTGTTATCACTGAAATTTCGTCTACAACATTACACACAAATGGTTACAGAAATACAACAATGCCAACAATAATTAGTTTACCTACAATCCTGAAATGCATTCCAAAGGAAAAAAAAACTATACAATTGGGCCAAAAATTGACATGCACAAATTCACCAAAAGAAGCACACACATAATGTGTAGTGTGCGCAGGCCAACAAATCCCTCAGAGCGCACAATGCGCTAAGTGTGCGAATGTGTATGAGAAAAGTCATGCACTTCTATGAACGACGCATTTATGGATCTTGTCGGCCCCCTAACCACTTATGGACCATCTCCCAACCTGATTTGACCTTCATATCTGAGCGAAATCTGAATGGGTGGTTGGTCAAGGACTAGAGGGTGGCCTAAAAGGCCCCTTGTTCACACCAAGAACCAATTACATTTTTCCTTGAAGAATTGCTATAAATAAGAGCCATGGGTGCACTATGAAACAAATATCTTCATAGTATTGTTATGCTGCCAAGAATTCTCCCTTAAGAATCCTCTTTTCTCCTTGGAGCCTTCAAGCATCATTGCAATAGGCCATCCCACTCACCTCTTGAGGGAATAGGCATTGATTTTCTTCACCATTTGCCATTTTCTTCCATTGTATGAAGAGCTCTCCATTAGGGAACTCAAGAGCCCTCCCAAGGAAGTAGAGGGGACTCATAAGTCCTCATTTTTCTCTACGGTGCTTTGCCTACTAATCTATTGATCCATTGGCATCATTATGTTGGTCATTGGTTCATTTTCATGGTTCTAAGTTTCTCATGCTTTCTAACTTTTATTTCTTAGTTGTTTTAGTTTATTTATTTGTTTATTACATGTGTTTGGCTTGTTTAACCCACTCACAAACTTTTGTCTTGTCTAACAGGCTCATATAGACATGCAAGTGTTGTTGTTTTGCTCACCCAAGTGAGAAAACCAACACAACACACATTCATACACAATCGAAATACAATTCCCTCATAAAAGAGGGTTTCCTTCTAGGGAAAAAAAAACCTAAAATAACTTTTACCGTAAGATCTGTGACATTACAATGAACGGTCGAGACTAACTACAAAATTACAATATTTTACAAGGAAATTTTTACTTCGGGGGATGCTTCCTCTGAACCCCCACCGGGGGCCCGCTAGCCCTAGGATCCTGCATGGGGGGCAATCCCTCCCTGCAACCCCCTCGCACTTATGTGGTGTACACTCTTCATGGGGTATAAACACGACTGAAAACAAAGAACTATGAATCAGGAAGATAATAAGGCTCCACAACCAACACCCATATCCCATTTATGTCTTTCAACCTGTGTGAAATCATCAATGTTTTGACCAACCATGTTAGGGAGGTTCTTCACAGAGACATATGCATCGTTTGGAATGATCACTTCTTCCTATTCATGTGCAGGAGGAGAGAAAGGATGAACAAATTCATCTTCGTCGGGCATGAGAATGGACACCAATGTCTCATCTAGATTCTTAGTACGTGGCACTTCATCTAAATTCTTATTTTTCCTCATTGGTTTTCCCCTCCAGCATATCTTCATCACAAGGGGCTTAATCCTTAATGCAAATTTCTTTGTTTTCTTTTTCCAGAAAGAAATAAAAGGAAAAATCTTGTTCTCCTTGTTATTGTATACTTTCTCTCCGACATGTGATGCTTTTTCAATTCCATTATTACACAAAGGATCTGTTGCATCCAAGGGTTCTTCTAACACTTTTCCACTTCCAAAATCATGGAATAAATTATCATCAAGATCTTCAAAATGGTTCTGACTCATCATGTTCTCAACTTGATGTGTAGGAGGCACAAAGGCCTGGATGCTTTCATTACATGGAAGGGAAGATACACGTACTTCATATTTACAAGGATCCTTTTCATGGATCAAGTCATTTAAGCACTTGACACATTCATAAGGTAACTCATGTTCTTCTTCCTGAGGACTCACTTATTCAATCAAGCCTTCAAGGGATAATTCCTGGTCTTTTTCAAGGAGTTGGGAAACCTCATGATAATATTTTTCCTTGATGTTAATCATTCCAGGAGGAAAGTGAGCTAGGAAAACTTCATCTTCATCAAGTGGGAGCATGGATACAAATTTCTTGTGCGGATATTCAACATGAGAAAATTCTTTGGGATCTTCTTGGTAACTTTCTTCATATATTTCTTCTTCAAGCATCTCTTCATCTGCAAGGGCTTATTCTTTGATAGTTTTTTGATATAACATTTTTACAAGATTTAACTATCATTCAGCGGCTTCATCAACAACTTTTTCCATTTTCATCTGTAAAACTACCTTCCTCGAGACATGCCAAGTTCTGAGAAAGGGTTCACTCCATGGAGCCATAATTCCATAGGTTGAAAAGACACCTCAATGGAGTCACTAGATGAGCTCAAGGATAATCAAAATATGGACAGGGTAATTAGTGAAAGGTGGGTTCTTAGGTTGTGGAGTCACCGGATGAACCTAGAAAGTTCATCAAAGAAAAGGAAAAATGGAAATTCCCTCAGGTGGAGTCGTCAGGAAAACTACGGAAAGGCTTTAGGATAGTTTTCCAAAGTGTCGTTAGGGATCAAAAGAGGATTCAAAATCCTCCTCGGAAACATCACCTAAATGTTATCGAACAAATTGTAGGATGGTAAAAGCCTGACCCAATCCACAAGATGATGAGAAATATGGGAATACCTACCCACTGTCACCATAGATAGGTACTTCCCTCGCTTGAGAGAAGATGAAATCACCTCAAGGGGGGAATATTGGGTGATACTAGGGGAAATAAGATGTAAGATGAATATATCTTGAGAGGAACCCCTTATTTCAATGATGGAAGAAATATTAGGTCTTGGGAAAGAGTCTTGATGATGGTAGATGGTTTCCAAAGGCTTGAGCACCTATACCAAAGTGTTTACACCTACCCGAGACAAGACAAACAATCGAGATACAATCCCAAGAATAAATTGGACAAGCAAAAAAATCTTGTTGTGCTATATTGAAGTAGTAAAAAAATATGTATATCAACAACGAAATCAATTAATTACTGCAGAAATAAGCATCAAAATTGTCAAATAATTATTGGACAACGAAGCATTAAACCAATAGATAACTTCCCAATGTTCAAGGACAAATTTTGACAGTGAAAGAGGGTTGCTAGATAGTGTTTTCAGAGAACAATTGTAACATTCAAGTGGTTGTATCAAATATTTTCTACAACAAAAAGTTTAAACCACAAAAATTAGCAAGTAATCTAACAAAAAGTTAACTAATAAGCAATAGAATGATAGGAGTGGCTTACAAACCAATTTCCATGGTTGAAATGCAAGTTAAAGTAAGAAATAAACTATGTTTTTCTGCAACACTAATGGTTGTATCTTTTGATTGATTACAACTCAAGAACTACTAGACCAATCAAGATTCCCTAGTGGCTTTAGCAAACTTAGGTCACCAAGAAAAGATTACAACTTGAGAAACATCAATATCTCTTAAAATCGTGTTTACCAATGCAAGTGATTTATTTATCCAATGCAATAAATTATTAGTGCCTTGCTAAATGGGTTATGGGGTCTTCTTGTATTAGGTTAGGTCTAGTACCTCTCAGGGGATGTAAGTCCTTTTACTCCCTTGAGAAAGTAACCCTAACAAGGTAAAGTCTAGGAGGGTATAATCCATTTTAATCCTTCTAGCAACCTTTGTAATAGCCTTTTCAACCAATAAAAATGATAAAACTTGGTGGAAGGTATATGCCCTTATATTCCCCCAAGGATATATCCAATAAAAATCATGGAACAATAAAGAAGAACTAACATAATGCAGATTTTCCTTACCAATTCCAATAGCATGTAAGACAAAACCCTAGTTACCAAGTAACTTTGATCACCATGGCAAGAGAAAAATCCTCCAAGAGATAGTGCACCACTTTACTCCACAATACAAATGATAAACAATAACATAAGAGAGAGAAAGAATTACATTTTCTAGGAGGGGTGCAAATTTCAGCCAAGTAGCTCTTCTCAAGTGAGAGAGTTGTCTTCAAATGAAATTAAAATGATCCTTATTTATACAAAACTCCTAAGAAGTATTTGTCCACATAAATTAGGGTAAAGCAAAAAATAAGGGAGTCATTCTCCCTTTATTTTTCCCCTTTACAAAACAAATTTAAATTTAACTTTAAAAATGCACATAATAAGCCATACAAGGTGACATCAACCCTCTCTAGGGTGACATTTTGACACTTTAGCAAGTTGTTGAGCAAAGGGAGGAGTTCGTTGGGCCTCTTAAAGACCCTTCTTCATGCACTAGGCTCGTATATGTGATGCAAAAGGTATTCCTCCTCCAAAAATGCCAAGTGTCCATCAAAACAACATCATCACCACCAAAACCCTCACCATAGAGTGATGGCCAGCCCTCCAAGATGACGTCCTATCCTCTAAAGGAAAATCGTTGGGCTTGTAAGGGATAGGTGAGGTCCTCCAAGTTCTCTTCCTTTGCCTCCAAGGGCAACATTCATCGTATGTCTTTCACCAAGGTCCGGGCTATGGAATCCAACCAACAGGCTTATTTCCCTAATGAAGGCCTAAGATGGGCTTGTTCCTCCAAAATGTCCATCAACAAGGCCCTCCAAAGACAGAAAAGTGCTCCCTCCAAGAATATAAAGTCAAAGCATCATGGTAAGTAAAATCAATTTGAATATAAGATCCACCTAACCACATACAACAAAAACTGCCTCATCTAATTAAACAAGTGCTCAAAGACCTTATGCAATTTTCCAAGTTTAGGTATGGGAGGGTTGACAAGGTGACCTATTCGGTGAATTAATCCTTAAGTCAAGGATTGTTTCCTAGGTGGAAGCCTCTC
>JASDQU010439215.1:50255-61630 GCA_032191745.1 Picea mariana
AGTTTTTAGAAGTATATTTGGATTATTGGACTGTGTATAGTCTTTTGAAAGACCATGTAGAATTGTTAAGACTAATGTTGGAAAGATGCAGGCAATGTCAGATATCATTAAACATCAAGAAATGCATTTTTGGTACACCTTTTGGGATATTGTTGGGACATATAGTGTGTAAACAGGTTTTACTAGTTGACCTTGCTAAGATTGCAATCATTGTGAATTTACCACCACCAAAGTCAGTGTGCCAGTTAAGAGCAACACTAGGACATACATGATACTACATGAAGTTTCTAAAGGGGTATGCGTAGATTACTGCACCAATGGAAAAATTGTTAAAGAAGGACACCAAATTTCAGTGGAATGAGGACTGTCAGCAAGGATTGGACAGTCTAAATGAAAAGATGGTGACAACACCTATATTAGTATTTTCATATTCGGAAAAGGCATTTCATGTGCATGTAGATGCATCAACAATAACACTTTGAGCAATTCTGGTGCAGCTAGGAATAGGGGACTTAGACCATCCTATAGCCTTTGCAAGCAAGAAGTTTTCAGAATCGTAGCAGAACTACAACACCATAGAAAGAGAATGCCTAGCCATGGTATATGCACTTCAGAAATTCAGGCATTATTTATTGGGTAAACACTTTAAAATGTTCACAGATCATTCTACACTGAAATATCTAGTCAACAAGCCAATGTTGTGGGGGAGGATCTCTAGATGGATGTTATTATTCCAAGAATTAGATTTTGAATTAATAGTCAAACCAAGGAAGTTGAATGCAGGCCCTGATCACTTGTCAAGGGTAACCAATGGAGAAGAACCTACTAACTTGGAAGAAAAATTTCCTGATGCACAATTATTTTAAGTACAGATAGTTGATGAATACTTCATTGATATTATTGAATACTTAAGTACAGGATTTGTGCCACAGGACTTTAGCACCATTCAGAAGAAAAACCTGGTAGTCAGATATATATACTATCAATTTATTGCAGTTCATTTACATAAGATGGGAGCAGATAGTATTTTGAGAAGGTGTGTATTGGAATATGAACGACCCAGGGTTTTAGCAGAAGCTCATGAAGGGATAGTTGGAGGACACTATGCAGGATAAGATACCGCGCAAAAGGTATTTCTTGCAGGATTATGATGGCCAATAGTTCATAAATATGCCAAGGAATATTGCCAGAAACTCGATGTCTGTTAGAGGGTTGGCAAACCCAACAGAAGGGATGAGATTCCCCTAAGACCACAAGTAACTCTGCAAGTATTTGACAAATGACCAATAGATTTTTTTCGACCTATTAATTCACTAGAAAGAAGTTCAGGAGATAGATATATAATTACTATGCCTGAATACTTACCAAATGGCCAGAAGCATCACCATTCAAAGATTGTAGCGCATAAACAACAACACACTTTTTATTTGAGACAATGATCACCAGATTTGGATGTCCCAGGATTTTGATGAGTGACCAAGGAACTCACTTTATTTATAATACCATCGGGGATATGAATAAGGAGTTTGAAGTCTATCTCCAGAAGAGTACGCCATATCATCCTCAGGAAAATGGGACAGTGGAAGCTTTCAATAATATTTTGGAAAATGCTTTGACTAAGATCTGCAATGTAAATAGGGATGATTGGGACTTGAAAATACCAGCAGTACTATGGGCATACAAGACCACATGCAATAATTTGAAAGGAAGAAAACCATTCAGATTGTTGTATGGGCAGGAAGCAGTGGAGCCATTAGAATTTATGGTACCCATTCTGCGCAGAGTAGCAATTATCGTCATGACAGAAAGAGGCACAATACAAAAGAGGTTAAGTCAACTAATGGAAATGGAAGAGGAAATATTTCTTGTAGGATTTCACCAGAAAGTATAGAAAGCAAGTGACAAAGCCTGACATGACAGACACATTAAAAAGAAAATCTTTGAGGAGGGAGACCTAGTTTTTCTCTGTGACAACAATTTTTTGCAACGCCCTGGTAAGTTTAGAATGCATTGGCTAGGGCCATATGAAGTAAAGATTGTTACAGATGGAGGATCTGTGCAGCTAAAATACTTGGGAGGAACAGAACTGGAAGGAACGATCAACGGTAGTTGACTAAAACTGTACAAGGACAGTCTACCTACCAACTCTTAAAAAGTTACAGCGTAGAAATAAATCCATGTATATAGTGTATTATAGTATATATTAGGAAAGAAAATTGATAAAAAGAAATAAAAAGTGGAAAAAGAAGAAAAAGGAATACAAAAATAGAAAAAGAAGAAAAATACAAAAAGAGGCAAAAGTTGAATGAACAACAGGAAAGTGGGAAAAAATTCATGTGCAACAATTACTGCGACAACATAGAAAGACAACGCGCAATAAAATTGGACTCGACGCAAATGCACGGAAAAAGTGAAAAATAATTACGACCGGGTCTATAAAGTGTGGAAGCACACGTTAGCTCGACACTTAGTGATTTTTTAGCATAGAGCAAGATACAAGTACGTTCCCTAGACATAATTATGTGAAGAAGAGAGCAAGTGTTCAAATCGAAGAAAACATGACACCACCAAAGTTTGGCGCTCTAGGTTAGTACGTCCGGGTTACTCAACGGGGCCAAAGGAGGAAGGAAAGGATGAGGGAGCCCGAGAACATCGTCGAGCTCGAAGATGTCACCACTTCCGAAATAGAATCACTCATTCTAACAAGGTTTGAGGAGGAAACATCGACAACAACAGAAGGGGAAGTAGGGCAGAGTTCTAGGACCCGAGATGGTATTATAAACCCCAATCCCGAAACACCAACTAAACCCAATGAAATGAAGGGTAAACAANTCTAGGTTAGTACGTCCGGGTTACTCAATGGGGCCAAAGGAGGAAGGAAAGGATGAGGGAGCCCGAGAACATCGTCGAGCTCGAAGATGTCACCACTTCTGAAATAGAATCACTCATTCTGACAAGGTTTGAGGAGGAAACATCGACAACAACAGAAGGGGAAGTAGGGCAGAGTTCTAGGACCCGAGATGGTATTATAAACCCCAATCCCGAAACACCAACTAAACCCAATGAAATGAAGGGTAAACGACAAGGAATTGACCAAGAGGAGGTGTTGGTCAAGGACATCACCAACCAGTTCGACTCCTAAGGGGAAGCAGATGATACAGAAACAACAGAAGCAGGCCCATCTGCCGACAGGAAGAAAATAAAGGTGCGGGATGCCACAAACATTACACTTCTCTACCTCCCAAACGTAGTGGTCACTATGGAGGACATTATCAGAAAAGTACCTAAACTAAGGTACTCGGACCACGATGTGTGCGATGCAACCAAATTCCCAGATTTGGCCGAGGAAGCCTACCTAGCGAACACAAGGGAAATTGGGCACCTAGGAAAACCAATCATGGAGCCCGTGCAGTGGATAACAAGGATTTACAACTCTGGGATAATGAACCTCTTGGACATACCGCACTTCAGGCGTGGTAAAACGTTGGGCTTTGCGTCAAACAATTGCTATCCCAAGTACATGGCAGAATCCTTTTGATGGATAGGTCAGTACATCTCAATTTTGCATTGATCGCCAAAATTACAGGATTACCCACAGCGGGTGCACAACCAGAGGAATACTTGGAAAATAAAGTGCGCAAGAAGGAGATCGTCGAGCTAGTCAAGGCACAATTTGGTACCAGCCGAGGAAATAGGGGCATTGTGCTTAGAGATATCAATGATAACGTGACAAGGTTCACTAACAAGCTCATGGCTTGCAATTTGTTGAGGAAGTGTAGAAAAGAAGAGGCTCCAGCAGGATTCATCGCAGTTATCGTGTAGTGCATGAAGGGAGTAATGTTCAGTTGGGCGACGTACCTCCTGAACCATTTCTTGATCGATTGTAGAGATGTGCAAGATAATGGAACCAAATTCCACTACTATTGGCTCATCATCCTCATAATTTTCGTAGGATGGCAGGAGCCAAAATTTTCATCCTTTCTGGATAGGAAAGGGAAGTGCTACGCAACCAGATATGAATCCCTTTGGCAGGCACAGGACAATAAAAATCAGCAGGAAAATAACACAGTGTCTGCAAAGCTGCTAGAATAGATACAACAATGAACAACCAATGTGTGGCACATTCCTATGGAGGTGGTCCATGAAACTAAAGGGATAGCTAGGTTTAAGGAATCCATTCACCACATGTGGATACAGGCCGCAAGGGATCCAAAGAAGGAATGGTTGGAGATGCAATATTGCGTCACAAGGGAAGATATTGATTGGATAATCAAATACTGGCCAACGTAGTGGAATATGCCAATAGAAAAACCAACAACAAGGCCAATCGTAACACAATCAACAAAACCTAAGGGGAAGAATGAATGAGGTTCTTCAACAAAGACAAATAGCCCAGTTGATAACACTAGGAAGGACGCAGCGCGCACACTCATGCATCGAGAAGTAGTACAGTGCCAAAGAAACCAAGGAGGACAACAACAGTGCCCAGGACAAACATTTAGCATGACGCCTAAAAGAGGGATACATCTCAGGCTGGTGAGGAAAGAGCACAGGCAACGATGAGTGGGGTGCATCCCTCACAAACAAAAATGAATATAGCGCAGGTAGAGGAGATGCACAAAAAGATGAAGTACACCAAGGAGGACCCAGTCATCACCTTGAAAGAAGATGATGTTGAGTTCGTGGTGGAAAAGGTCCAGGACAGGGGGGAAAAGGTGGTCCGAGCTAAAGAAGCACAAAGAGAAGAGATCATGGGAAAACTCATAGAAGTCCATCAAAATCTACAAAAGTTACAGATTCATGCAGTACCACAAGACATAATGCAACAACATGAAAAGACACAGTGACCCCTTGTGCAGAAAGAAGGAGATGAGACAATTCAGTAATAGTGCAAGGCAGGGATACATTCACAGACACACAGAAAATGGTCAGAATGGATCAAGAGAATATGCAGAAACCCATGGGGGACATTGACCTTTTTTAGGTAGTCATGGTGCAGATACCCACAAAGGCTGGTATAATGCAAGAAGTATAATCCAGAGCCCGCGCGTATGCCACTAACTTGGAGGTGGGTAGGGGAGTCACATAAATGTTACAAATAACTACGACCAATTGACCTCGGAGAAGGAGGAGGAAAAGGAATGCGCTGACAAGCTAGAGCAAGGGATAGCAATGATATACAACCACATTTTAGATAATGCACAAGCACCAGATAGGAGTGCAGAGGAAAAGATAAAGATCATTTCGCAGACGATTGAGGGATATAGGAAGGAAATCGAGGAGATGAAAGAAAAAATTAATCCTACAACTCCTCCTGAGGTTYAATATCAAAGAGAACAACAATATGCACTCTAGATAGCAGAGATGACAAGGGAAGCAATGGAAGTCGCAGAACTGTTCGACAGAACTGCGAAAATTTGGACCATTTTGGGAGAGGATGAAAAAGTCCAATAGTTGGACCAAAAAAAGGAGAAAATCAATGCTACCATACAGGAGTTGAAGCAGCGGCAGAAAACCCTACAGACAAAGTTAAAAACAACGCAAAACAATAAGCAATAAAGACAAGCCCAGTTGAAACCCTTCTAGGAACAAGCAACATAGACAATTGCGCAACTGGAGGAAGAGAAGACAAGGATGGCGCATACACATTCAGAAAGTGCAGCATTGCTACAATAACAAATAACAACATAGATAGTCAAGGTGCTAACAAACAAAGCTACACAGATGAAGGAAAAAGGAAAGGAACTAGCAAAGAACTTCCACATCTTGGAAAAGGTTGTACAGGGAGTGCACACCGCCTTAGTGGCTCGGGACAAGCCACATGTCAGTGTTGGGGGCCTATTGGGCGTAGGCCTATTTTGGGAAGAAATTCTATTTTGGACGCAGGCCTATTTTTGGGAGAAAGATCTATTTTGGGAACATAGCTATTTTTGGGGAGAAAGGCCTATTTTTGGAGCGTGGGCAACAGGTGGCAAGAAAGTAGTATGTTGAAAAAGAAGGAAAATCAACATGCAGGAGGAAAAGCAACATGGTGCGCAGGAAGACATGCCTAACCATCATAGGGTTAGGGTTTTTGACAAACATTGTAATGGTTATAGGCCTATAAAGTAGTGAAAATAAGGACCTAGGAGGTCTAGGAAGGAGAGAAACCGAGAGAGAAAAAGAGAGAAGTGTGATCAGTTGATAATTGTAAGCAAGTTTTGTTATGGTTCTTGTGGTAGGGCCGAATAAATTAGTCTTTGAGGGTTAGGTCACATGCCGAGGAGCTTGGTGTGATCTAGTCAGCCTCACAGAGGGTACTTACACTCATTTTGATTGTATTACTGAAGATGTAATGCACGCACCGCAAGATTTTGCAGCAGGATAAATAAAAAAGAAGAGAAGCCAGATATTTGTGGACGTAGCCCTAGGAGGGGGTGAACCATGGTAAACCTTGTGTTCTATGTGATTTTCAATGAATGCTTTACTTTTTTGTTGATCATTAGCTTAAGAATGAATGGTTAAAGTAGTTATATCAACATGCATGCACAGGTTTAAAGATGAATGAATCATAGGAGTAGATGAATGATTAACAAGGATAATGCATAAGGAAAAAGAAGCCAACCACAATCCCAACTCATTCTTATATTGCAAACATATGAGTATTACAGTCCCCCATAAAAGTTATATCGAGTGATATTACGCTATGCACCCTGTGCGCAACGTTTCCTTCTGGTTTACCAGGAGGGCCGACAGTTTTGAGGGTTTTGTTGGAAACCTGTTTGAGGTAAGAATTGGGGTCAGTCAAAGAAGTAACCAACACCACATAAATTAGGGTAAACCACAAAAGAAAGGATCCATTCTCCCTTTATTTTTCCCCTTTACAAAAAAAATTTAAATTTAACTTTATAATTGTACATAATAAACCCTAAAAGGTTACATGAACTCTCTCTAGGGTGAAGTTTTGACACTTTAGCAAGTCATTGAGAAAAGGGAGGAGGTCGATGGGCCTCCTAGGGATCCTTCTTCATGTGCTAGGATCATATCTGTGATGCAAAAGGTCTTCCTCCTCCAAAAATTCCAAGTGTCCATCAAAGCAACATCATCACCACCAAAACCCTATCCCTAGGGTGATGTCAAGCCCTCCAAGATGACGTCTTAGCCTCCAAAGGAAAATCGTTGGGCTTGTAAGGGCTAGGTGAGGTCCTCCAAGGTCTCTTCCTTTTCCTCCAAAGGAAATGTTCATCTTTTATCTTTCCACAAGGTTTGGGCTATGACATCCAACTAGTGGGACTTCTACCCCAATGAAGGTCCAAGTTGGGCTTGTTCCTCCAAAACGTCCATCAACAAGGCCCTGAAAATACAGACAAGTTTCCCTCCAAAGATCTCAATTCAAAGCATCATGTTAAGTAAAATCACTTTTAATATAAGAGCCACCTAAGCACGCACATAAAAAACCGCCTCATCAAATTAAACAAGTGCTCAAAACCTTATGAAATTTTCCAAGTTTAGGTATGGGAGGGTTGACAAGGTGACCTATTGGGAGAATCAGTCCTTAAGTCAAGGAGTGTTTCCTAGATGGAATCCTTTCTAAGTTGTTAGCACCAATTCTTGCAAGCAGGGTGTTTTTTCCCGATTTCAGACCCTCGATGTAGAATGCGAAGAAAGGGGGTGTGAAAACCCATCAAATGTGTTCTAGTCCAAGGCCACAGCCTAAACGCCGAAAGCGCCCAGAGTCAGGCCCACAGTCATGGAACTTGATCACAAGAGGCACAGACTTGGGAAAAGGGTGCTGGCGTGCCATGTGATGGGACAAGCCCAAATCCGCCGACGTCATATCAGTCGTCTGATCCAGTTGCGACAGGTGGCAACCAGACGACATTTCGGAAATCGACATTTCGAGAGACAAGGGACCTCCCATCCACTGCGGCATAAATCGTCGAAATGCGAAATACCGATAAGTGCCTTTGAAGCTAAGCCCATGGTCCTAGCGCTCGGTCACATCAAGCGAGCCTGGTAATGGAGGTAGCCCTCTTCTAACGTCAAAGGCCATCTCGACCGTTCCTCTAAAGGACATGCGGCACACACTCGTGCTTTCGCGGTTTGGTTAATCAGGATTTTGAGGAGGAAGTGCATCGTGAACTCCCGATGCCAGAAATCCCGAAGGGATTGGAACCGTTCATCTGAGGACACGCGGCACAATATCTGAGCCACGAGTGGGGCCTCCCCTTCCTGTCATATCGCTTCCTATTGCAATCCAAGAGTGACTTCTGACGCTAAAATTTCTGGCGCTGTTGCCGGGGACGAAGTTGAAAATTTTCCCCGAGATTGAACAACATTGAGCCTCTGATTCTGAAGGTGCATCAGGTATCAGAGCCTCTGAAGATTGCTACTATGCACTTGGTGACTCCATTGTGACGACTCCACTGGGGTGAACCTGTCATGTTAATTGTGGCTTTCAGAGGCAGACACACGCAGTCCCATCCACAGCTGCCTCTAGCTACACCTGAAACTGATCCGGAGGTGGTTCTCAGAAAAGGAAAGGCCTCTGAAGGAGAAGATTCCGACGTCGAACCAAGTAATCCGCCATCTCCTTCTATAGGAACACCATTTTCTCCTCCTCGATTTCTTAGCAGACCTTTTTCTGAAGTTTCCCGTTTCCTGAATTTCAGGAGTGTTCCTGTTGAGTTTTCCCCCCCTGGTCTAGGATTGGAGGGAGAAATCCTTGTCACTCCCCTCTCCCCTGAAGTTATACCTTGGCGTAGACCCAGGACCACAGAAGATTTCCCCACTCCTAGCTTTGCCACTCCTCCTCTTGTTACTGTTGTCGCTTCTGCACAAAGAGAAGCAGTTGTCGACTTAATCCCGTTAGCCTTCTCCCTAAATCCCCTCTTGTTTCCCATNCGGTAATGGAGGTAGCCCTCTTCTAACATCAAAGGCCATCTCGACCGTTCCTCTAAAGGACATGCGGCACACACCCATGCTTTCGCGGTTTGGTTAATCAGGATTTTGAGGAGGAAGTGCATCGCGAACTCTTGATGCCAGAAATCCCGAAGGGATTGGAACCGTTCATCTGAGGACACGCGGCACAATATCTGAGCCACGAGTGGGGCCTCCCCTGCCTGTCATATCGCTTCCTATTGCAATCCAAGAGTGACTTCTGACGCTAACATTTCTGGCGCTGTTGTCGGAGACGAAGTTGAAAATTTTCCCCGAGATTGAACGACATTGAGCCTCTGATTCTGAAGGTGCATCAGGTATCAGAGCCTCTGAAGATTGCTACTATGCACTTGGCGACTCCATTGTGATGACTCCACTGGGGTGAACCTGTCATGTTAATTGTGGCTTTCAGAGGCAGACACACGCAGTCCCATCCACAACTGCCTCTAGCTACACCTGAAACTGATCCGGAGGTGGTTCTCAGAAAAGGAAAGGCTTCTGAAGGAGAAGATTTCGACGTCGAACCAAGTAATCCGCCATCTCCTTCTATAGGAACACCATTTTCTCCTCCTCGATTTCTTAGCAGACCTTTTTCTGAAGTTTCCCGTTTCCTGAATTTCAGGAGTGTTCCTGTTGAGTTTTCCCCCCCTGGTCTGGGATTGGAGGGAGAAATCCTTGTCACTCCCCTCTCCCCTGAAGTTATACATTGGCGTAGACCCAGGACCACAGAAGATTTCCCCACTCCTAGCTTTGCCACTCCTCCTCTTGTTACTGTTGCCGCTTCTGCAGAAAGAGAAGCAGTTGTCGACTTAAGCCCGTTAGCCTTCTCCCTAAATCCCCTCTTGTTTCCCATTCCACTTAGAAGCTCATCCCCAGTATCCCCTTTTCGAGCTCCTTCTCCTCTGAGTTCTCCTCTACATAATATCCCTATGGCAGGAGCAAATCCCCCTATGACCAGAATGGAGGCTATTATAGCCGCTAGGTATGCTCCCCTTGTGTTACCTTAGCCTCTCAATGCCCTCCCAACAGATGGTTACCTCAAGCAGCTGCCCAAGTTTACAGGCGAGGGGGACATAACTGCAAAAGAACACCTAGAAGCCTTTTACAGTTTTACAGATGATAATGTTACATGCATGCAGACGTATGGATGAGGATTTTTGTCCATAGTCTTCAAGGCGAGGCTAGAAAATGGTTTAAGGCCCTGCCTCCTGGATCTATTGATGGGATCGAAGGTTTGGATAATGCCTTTTTGAGACAGTGGGGAGATAAAAAAGACTTCACGTATTACATGACAGAGTTTGGGTCTTTGAAGAGAAAAGAAGGATAGTCTATCTCTGACTTCTCCAAGAGATTCAATAAAATGAACAATAAAATCCCTGCTGAGATAAAACCCTCTGAAGCCTCTGCAAAGATCACTTATGCTAGCGCCTTTGATCCCGATTTCTACCTCCTGTTGAGGGAAAGAAGAGCCACTACTCTGGCCCACATGCAGGATGCAACCGTGGAGGTAGAATCTAACATATTGGCTGTTGACCGACTCAGGAACACTACTGATAGAAACATATCCAGGAAGAGGCCTGAAGCCTCCCCATCCGGTTCCTCTCCCCTGCCCCTTCAGACAGATGAGACAACTAGAGTGCTAAAATCACTTTCTGCCAGGATGGAAAGGTGGGAATTAGAAGGGAAGCCCATGTATAGAAATCCCCAAAATACAGATAGCGGGGGCTTCAGGAAGCCTAATAACAATGTGCCACAGGCTTTCCCAAGGGAACAAAAGAGCAGAGATAGAGATGATCAGAGGATTCAAACCCCTCTCCAGAACAACCTAGTTTCTCATGAGGAAGGGGAGGAGGTGGATGAACTCGACCTTGAGATCCACTGCATTGAGGACACTTCCCCGTTTCCTCATTTGACTCAATCTGCATATGAAGAATCCCTTATCAACACTCAAATCAACGAGTTGAGTAGAGGGGGAAAAGCCAACAACACTCCTAACAGATATAATCTCAGGTCAAAAAAGAAAGAAGGGAATTTTGATAGCTAGGATCAGCCCCTCATAGTGGAAAGGCCTACTAAAGATGCAACAACCACTACTAAAGGAAAGAAAACTCAAAATACTTTGCCAGCAGCCAAGGAACCTGTCTCTGAGGTAAGGGAAGCTTCTAAGCCTGTTCCCTCCTTTAATTTTGAGCATGAGATTCAGAAGATTAGAATCCCTATACCCCTATTCGAACTAGTTAAAAATGAAGATTTCAAAAGGTCCCTCTCCAAGCTGCTACAATCTGAGCCCCCCCAGCCTTCCACGGACTCAATAAATCTTCAAGATGAAAAGCCAACAGTTGTCCTAGGGCCCATGGTAGAAGATAGAGATGATTCATCCCCTCCTTTCTACACATTCTTGAACATACATGATAAAGTGTTGCATAACTGCCTCATGGATTCAGAGGCTTCCCATA
>JASDQU010439216.1:4453-17859 GCA_032191745.1 Picea mariana
CCTCTGATAACAGGTTTTTCACCTTATAGTGATAATCCAATTCCATGTTTCCATCCATCATTAGGGTGACTAGGGTATAATGTGACGAACAACATCGGTTATTGTTTTCAAGTATTTTGGTCTATAGAAATGCCATCGGGTACCAACAGGGTGATGCCAAGGACATGTGAGGGGATGGGATAGATTATTGATGGGGGGGAATAGGAGGCGTTGGGCCAATAGGGTCGACATTATTCCTCGTAATTTTCTCGCATCCCTAGGGTTTCAACATTTTGTACCGAACAAAGTTCTTCGGTCATAAATTGGTTTGTTACTTATTAACCCAATCCTTTCATCTTCCAATTGAATACTAAATGTAAATATGAAATGGATCCCTTATTTGCACTACAAAATAATATTTGACTCATAATAATTGTAAAACTCTCATAACAAAGATATATGAGTTCTTTTAAAAAAATGAATTATTGGCTTTAAAACAAAAGTGCAAATTAACCTTAGGTGTCTTGCAAAAATGCATGTTAATACATATACAAGAACACCAAATGGAATCCAAAAGTACATGTATGAAGTAAAAAACGTTCTTTCAGTATGCATGCCTTATATTTTCCAATGGTTTCTTGAAAGTCACAAAATCAATTCATAAGATCAACACTTTCATTGTTTTGATCAATTTTGGGTCATCTTACTAAAATGCATGCTCAAGCTTTATTAAAAGGACAAATTTGGATTTTCAAGTTGTTAAGTTTTCCTCATAGCTTAATTGTATCTTTTGATATGGTTATATTGTCAATCTCAATCCAAAACATTGTTGTTGTAGCATAAAAAAAAAATACTTTCTCTCTTATCAAAGAAGTCCAAGTTAGATTTGAGTGAATCTAAAAGATGCACTCTAGACCTAGTAAAAGTAATGTTTGAGAACCCCAGATGGGGTGTTAGTGGTGTACACTTGGCACATGACGGAGGCCGGCTCCAGCCACCGGAGCACGGAGCCATGTGACGGGCTCGTGCCACTGCCCGCCACCCTCCTCCAGCATTAACTATCTCTAATTACGACGGGAAAGGGCTTTAATGCAGTCAGTCTCTCCTAATATGCATTTTCGCATGGCTTTGCTCCTGGTATACATTCCTCATCTTTACTTGTGGTCCGAAGGGCTCCCCCCTTCACTGACATGGCTTTCTCTTGCAAGACTCTTCTAGTTCCCTGCGGCTCCTAACCACCCCCAGACCTCCTACCTCTGCTTCGAACACCTTGCCTTTGCGATCAACCACAGGAATAACCATATGCCGCGACCAAGAGGGAGGCCACGGAGGGGTTCTCCCTGGAGACCTCGTCGACCTTCGATTTCGCCTCTCAATTCACCCTCCACCTACTCCTCCCCTCCCCTCCGGGCCGAGCCTCACTTTACTACCCCTCCCGCTCCGCCAGTAATGCAATTCAATGGCCTAGCAATTATCCCCCGGCCACTTTGTTCATCCTCGCTTCTCCTCCTCACCCCACCTGTGGCTGAGCCGGCCCCTATACCACTCTTGGCTTCTTCAAGGAACTTAGGAGGCAAGCCTCCTTCCTCGCGAAAGCATGGGAACAATGGGAACCCATCCTCTGACTCCTTCAATGGCGAGCAGATTAAAGACAGCCTGACTATCCTTTACGGCTTAGTCTTTGAACTCTGCCAGGGGATGGAGGATCTTCATTTTTGCTTGCAAACTACAGATGAAAAGGTGGCGGTCCTCCTTCAGCTTCTCTTCTCCATGCATGAGGCTTTCCACTTGGACCCGGTAGGAGCGACTTCTGTGAAGGAACCCTGTGCAGCTACCGGTGGTGAAAACATCACGTTGCGCGCGACTTCGGTGAAGGAACCCTATGCAGCTACCAATGGTGGAGATGTCACGATGAAGTGCGTAGCAGAGTCTGGGCTGAAACAGGATGGGCACGAGACCATTGTTGCAGAGGTGAACTCTGTCAAGCGGCCGCTGCAGGATACCACGAAGAATGACGATGGAACTACGACCAAAGAGGAAGTGGAGGTGCAATGGGCGGACGGGATGACGTATATTGAGGAGGAACCTTGGACTGAGGACCTCCACGCCACCTGGCCAGGTTACATGCCAGATGTTTAGGCGTTCATTGTTTTTAGAGATCTTGTCAGATGTTTTTTAGTTTCAACTGATGTCCAGGCTGTCTAGGACTTTCCTCTTTTTAGTTTATCATTCTACTTATGCTAACTAATCTGCTGACTGGATTGGTTTCCCCTCTGTTGGGGCAGTCTAGTAATTACAGCATGACTATATCTGTACTTTGGAACTCCATTTTGCCTCTGGAAGGGTTTTAATATATTATACTTCTTACTTGAAAAAAAAAAAGAAGTAATGTTTGAGAAAAGACAAAAATGAAATTATGGATTCCACAATATTTCGTTTGAAACCTACATACCATGTTTCCCTAAAATGTCACCATTCCCAAGATCTAGGTCTCTCAAATAAAGTGTTCACTAGTTTTGCGTTTTTTAGGCCATGCATGCAACTATCACTAAAATGCACTTACAAGGAAAAATACAAACAATATATTTTTGAAAGTTGTTTTAGACTCTTTACTCCATTATATACAAACCCCTTTCACCTCATGCTTTAATTCGATTACTTAACTCTATGGTGCTTGAAAGAGAAAAAAAATATTCTTCAACAATGAGAAAAATGCATGCATGATAGCTTACTTGGTCATGTTGTGTATGTATCATGAAACCATTAATATTAAACTTGATAATGCAAGAGAATAAATGTAGGAGAAAGAAAGCTGTGTTGTGGCACAATTGATAAACAATTTATAGAGTAAGCAAAGTGCCAAAATTGAACTTTCCAATTATGATGTAAGCATGAGAGAAGACACATTCATTGATTGAACAAAGATTAATATTAAACTTGAGAATGCAAGAGAATAAATATAGGAGAAAGAAGTATATGTTGGGGCACAATTAATAAACAATTTATAGAATAAGGGAAGTTTCAAAATTGAACTTTCCAAGTATGATGGAAGCCTAAGATAAGACAAAAACATTAATTGAATAAATCATTAATTGAATAAAGAAGAGGGACTTATAATTTTAGTATGAAAATGTTGATAATCTTAATGAACTGAATTTAAAGATTGTGACTTACTATATTGTGAGTGAGATTTTATGTAGTAAAATAGAGACTCATCAACAGAAGCCACTCTATGATTCCTTAACACAAGTCACCTTAAGCCACCCTATGAAGATGTATTTTCATATGTTATATTTAAATATTTGTTTTCTTACTTTTTATTTTTATAAATATATAAATATTTTTTTGAGTTTTAGATATATTTATTTATTTATTAAAATGATGACGATGATGATTGACGTCCACTAAGACCTAATTGGTCTATCGGACCTTAAAAAAGTAAGTGATTACTTGTGATTCTTTAGAATTTTGTTTCTGTGCTCCAAAAGCATTAATAAAAGCTTTCCAATATCACCATATTTTTGTTGAGTTAAAAGGTTAAAAAAATTGATACTTATATATAAGTTGTTATATTATTATTAAAAATAATTTTTATTTTAATTTTATTATTATTTATTCATTATACATAATTTCTTTATTTATATCATATTTAGTTATATTTAGCAATTGAACTTAAATGATAGATAAAGTAGAATACTAATTTTTTTCACTAAAAGTTTAAATATTTCTATCTACACATTCATTCTATATATATATATATATATATATATATATATATATATATATATATATATATGTATGACAGGTTAAATATAATCTTAAGTTATTTTGATAATGTAAATAACTTCATTTCATAATTTTTAATTTAAATATTTTTTATAATTAAATATTATAAATCAACTCCATTTTTTTAATTATATATATATATAATCTTTATTTCTACATCAAAACCAAATTTCTCAAAATTTGAGGTATCTATGAATTCCTTTAAAAAATTGGGATGTCTTGCAAAAATGCATGCTAATACATATAGGAGCACACCAAATGGAATCCAAAAGTATATGTATGCAGTAAATCAAAATCTTGCATTATGCATGCCTTATATTTTCTAAATTGTTCTTCAAAGTTACAAAATCAATCCATAAGATTAACACTTTCACTTCTTTATCAATTTTAGGTCATCTTACTAAAATGCATCCTCAAGCTTTATTAAAAGGACAAATTTGGATTTTCAAGTTGTTAAGTGTTCCTTATAGCATAATTGTATCTTTTGATATGGTTATATTTTCAATACCAATTCAAAACATTTTTGTTGTAACATAACAACAAAAACTTTCTCTCTTGTGAAAGAAGTCCAAGTTAGATTTGAGTGAATTGAAAAGATGCACTCCATCCCAAGTAAAAGTAATGTTTGAGAAAAGACACAAAAGAAATTATGGATTCCACAATATTTCGTTTGAAACCTAGATACCACTTTTTCCTAAAATGTCACCATTCCCAAGATATAGGTCTATCAAATAAAGTGTTCACTAGTTTTGCATTTTTTAGGCCATGCATACAAGTGTCACTAAAATGCACTTACAAGGATGAGTACAAACAATATAATTTTGAAAGTTTTTTTAGACTCTTTACTCCATTATATACAAACCCCTTTCACCCCATGCTTTAATTCCATTACTTAACTCTATAGTGCTCTATGGTGCTTGAAAGAGAAAAAAAAAATTTAACAACGAGAAAAATGCATCCACCATAGCTTACTTGGTCATGTTGCGTATGTATGATGAAACCTTTAATATTAAACTTGAGAATGCAAGAGAATAAATGTAAGAGCAAGAAATATATGTTGTGGCACAATTGATAAACAATTTATAGAGTAATCGAAGTGCTAAAATTGAACTTTCCAATTATGATGGAAGCATAAGAGAAGACACATTCATTGATTGAATAAACATTAATATTAAACTTAAAAATGCAAGAGAATAAATGTAGGAGAAAGAAGGATATGTTGCGACATAATTGATAACAAATTTATTTGATGGAAGCATAAGAGAAGACACATTCATTGATTGAATAAAGATTAATATTAAACTTGAGAATGCAAGAGAATAAATGTAAGAGAAAAAAAGATATGTTATGACACAATTGATAATAAATTTATAGAATAAATGAAGTGTCAAAATTAAACTTTTTAAATATAATAGAATCTTAAAGAAATACGATCATTAATTGAATAAAAAAAAAAAATTATAATTTTAATATGAAAATGTTGATAATCTTAATAAACTAAGAAGAAATTATAATTTTAATATAAAAATGTTGGTAATCTTACTAAACTAAATTTAAAGATTATAACTTATTATACTGTAAGATTTTCTGTAGTAAAATAGAGACTCCTTAAATGAAGCCACCCTATGATTCCTTAACACAAGTCACCTTAAAACACCCTATGAAGATGTATTTGCATATGTTATACTTATATATTTGTTTTTTAACTTTTTATTTGTATAAATATATTTATTTATCTATGATTCCTTAACACAAGTCACCTTAAGACACCTTATGAAGATGTATTTGCATATGTTATACTTATATATTTGTTTTTTACTTTTTCTTTTTATAAATATATTTATTTATTTAGAGTTTCAAAATACTTATGTTGTTATATTATTAAAAATAATTTTTTTTTTATTTATTTATTCATTACACCTAATTTCTTTATTTATATTATATTTAGATATATGTAACAATTTTTTTTTTTTATTTATATCATATTTAGTTATATGTAACAATTGAACTTGATTGATAGATAAAGTAGAATAATAATATTATTTTTATTATTATTATTATTATTATTATATATATATATATATATATATATATATATATATATATATAATTGTTAAGGTTAAATATAATCTTAAGTTATTTTGATAATGTAAATAACTCCATTTCACCACTATTAATTTAAATCTTTTGCATAATTGAATATTATAAATCAAGTCCACTTTCTTTATTAAGTATTTTTTATTATATATATTATATATGCCCATATATAGAGTATCTATGTTTCTGCATCAAAACAAAATTTCTAAATCCTAACCATGATAGCAAAAGTTTCACCATGTCAAAGTATGTGATAATTTGATGGGACTGCTAGGGCAGTGCACTCACACCTAACATTAATAACATAACACAACTTTTCATGAGCAATCATGAACGACCATTTATCATGACACAGATAAATGTTGATAAGAAAGATCATGGAAGCATGTTTTGGAAAATTTTAATATATATGGTTTGGTGGAAAGGACTCTGCACGAGTGGACAAGTAAAAGAAATATATATAAATAGTCGACTATGAATATTTATGCATTATGATGTGTTTTATTATTGTTTATAAGATGTATTTTATTATGTTTTATCATATCTTTTTCAAAGTCATTATAAAAAATATATTCACTGTTTTTTTATGTTAAAGTTATTAAAAAAATATGATATATTCCTTATTGGATGGATTAAAAATGATATATTCCTTATTAGATTGGCTTACTTTACTTTTTGGATATCACCTCAATTTTTCTTTTGTTTAACTCGGTGGAATTTTATGTTATGCAGTTTTCTTAAAATGACATTAGGATTCATTTGGCTCTTGCTTGGGTTGGTTGCATAAAAATCATCCTTTAGTTTTATGTGCAAAATAAATATTTTTTTAATTTATATATCAAGTTTGGTAAAATTGTTGAGGAAATTTTAATTAAGATAAGTTATGTGATATATTTTTTTAAATGATAATAAGATTAGTGTGGTTTTAATTTTATGTGTAAAATATATATTATTTTTATTTGGATATTAAGTTTTTTTTTCTTAGATTAGATATTAAGTTTTTTCTTTTCTTAGTTTGTTTTTTCTCTTAATTTTTATGTGCAAAATTATTTATGATTTAAAATAAAAATTAATTTTATATCTTAATTTTATATGTAAAATATATACTTTTCAATTTAAATATCAGATTTTTCCTCTTTTAGTTTTTATGTGAATGATTTTAAATAAAGATTAATTTATAATTAAATAGAAAACTATGCTTTGAATGACTGATGGAGAAATTTCCCAGTGAGATGCTGAAAAAAAGCTATGAAACTATTGAATAAAAAAGTTAAATTTAGATATCAGATTGGAAAACTGTATCGTTGAAATGGGAATACTTTGAATGACTAAGAGGGAAATTCCATTATTGGAAAGAAAAGCTATGGACCCATTAWTGAATAAAGGAGTAAAGTTCAAAAGGTATTGATGTATACCTAGTGCATATTTTATAGGTCYTTATGCTTTCTCTCCATATTTAGGTCTTTATGCTTTCTCTGGGCTATCATTATGCATAGCTCTGATCACTTTTCTACACCACGATTGTAATCTTGGAGACCAGAACGAGAAAATTATTCAAAGGCATATATATCTCTAATCTGCACTTTTCACTTTAACTTATTCTCCCCCATTAAAATCAACATCATAGGTATTGGATGACCCCACATTATGAAAATTGTTTATCACTTTAATATTAAAAAAAAACACACCTAAAAGATAAAAGATAGTAAAAGAAAACAAGATTCCTTCATATTTCCCATTAATATATGAAAGAGAGAACACTGTATTTTACTTTTTGATAGAAACTAAAATATACAAATAAATTAATATGGTTAGATAAAAGAGTAATTGAATACATTGTTGTAAATGTTGTTCCATATTTGTTTCATTCAAATTTTTGAATTAAATATGATAATTTTTGGATGAGTTTGATTATTATAGATTTAATTTATTATTTTGGTAAAGCATTTTTGAATTTTTTCATGGAATTTTTTTAAAAAAAGAAATAATAAAGGTTAGTTACAATTAGCATTTAAGAGTCAAACATGTTACTTGCTGGAATTGAATTTGGGTGGGGAAAATATTCTTGAGTGGGCCTAATGGTTAAGAATATGTGTTTCATCCTAAGAGGTCATTTTTTTTTTTGTTTGTTCTCAGGGGCATCTAAGCCGTCAACGTCAAAATCACCCGGGGATCGCACCTGGCCTGAGACACACCAACCCTTAACATGGTTGGATTTTTTGTCCCCGCAGGTTTCGAACGGGTGACTTTAACATCACGGAGTGGCTTAACAACACACTTCGTCACCACTGTCCTACACCTCGGAGACAACTCCTCTCCTTTTATTAAAATCATCTATAATTTAATATAAATATGTCTTATAAAAATATATAAATAAAAAATTATCAAAAAAAATTAACATTATCTATTTAGAAAATTCATCTTACCCCACATATCTATAAACCATTTCATATATATATATATATATATATATATACTCATCTTATCTTTAAATCTCAAATATCAAAAGTATACTCATCATTAACATATCAATTAAATATAACAAATTTTATTTTCAAATTTCAAATACCAAAGTTATATTCATAATTAATATATCAAATAAATATCAATAAAACATGTATTATATTTTTGAAAAAAATACCTTCTATAATTATAATTAGAATTATACAAAAGATGTATCTATTATTTTTTATTCTTACATAATATTTATAAATAAAATGCATATTAAAACAAAACCCATACATATATAATACAAAGAATGTGTTATAAACATATAAATAAAAGCTTGACTTATATATAATACAAAGAATATATTATAAACACATAAATAAAAACTTGACTTATATATTTATAAAGAATATGTAATCTTTTATTACATATTTTAAATATTTTATTACACAAAAAAGAATATTTAGCATATCTTTAATAATAATAATTTAATTTTAAGGTTTTGGTTAAGTTAGATATTAAATTGGTGTGATTTCATTGTATTGTATTTGTAATTTTTTAAAAGAAAAATAATGTTATTAACTATTAAACTTATTTAAACTATAAAAAAACACATTTTTTATAATTTTGTATTCTTTTACTAATACCAAAATATTTATCACTAACATTAATCACAAAAAAAAATTTCAAAATATTATATCTACTAAAAATAATAATTATTATATTAATTTTCAAATTTAACAGTTATAACAGAATAAACTTTCAAAATATTGTATCAACTAAAAATAATAATTATTATATTAACTTTCAAATTTAACAGTTATCACAAAATAAACTTTCAAAATAATATTGTATCAACTAAAAATAATAATTATTATATTAACTTTCAAATTTAACATTTAAAATCTCTTTTTCTACATAATGTAAATTTTTATTTTTATTTCTTTTAAATAAAAAATTATTTCACTTGCTTGATATTCCTTGTGTGATGGACATATATAGAATTCGGAATTGTTGACAATTTTCACTTTCTTATTATGATTATATTGTTAAAAGTATGATAATGGTTAAGATTATGATAATTAATTGGTTGAAAATTATAATTATGGGATCTCATCAAATACTACTGTTCATTCACACGTACACATATTACTTTTGTTTAGAAAGTGTTTTGCCCATATATTTATATGGGCTTAAAAAAAAAAATCTCAAAAAAGATAAACGACCTGCTTGATTAATTTTATTTAATTATTGATTGTTCTTCAATTCTTCCTTTTAAGGTTGAGGAAATAAGTCTTTCCATGATAAGATTCTATAAAGAGTGTTTATTCATCTTTCATGAAAAGAGGTTTTAATTATTTAATTTTTTATAATATTTTTATATTTTTAAATATAAAATTTTAAAAAATATTTTTATAATTATTTAAAAAATATATTATAAAAATTATTTATGAAAAAAATTAATCAATTAATTTAAAAAACAATCCATTAAACATTAAAAATAGTCAAAAATTTTAAATACAGGGTATATAGCAATTAATTATATTTGACTATAGAGTGATAAGTGGACTTGGTTGACTAAGATAACACGGTTGTGGAATGGACACCTTGTATTCAATTGGAAAAGTATTAGGTGTTTAGATCTATATTGCCAAGTTATGCGCCTTAGAGGTTTTGCAAACTTTCTATGTTTACAATTTAAACTAAAATGTTTTTATAAAGTACTTAGGGATTAAAGGTTTCACATTTTGGAAGTTACACTTTTAGAAAGCATGGTTATGAATTCATACACTAAATTTAAAGTTATAATATACTGAGTTGTAAATAAGGATATAATTGTGGAAAACAAAAGTTATAATTAGGAATATGTTTACTCAAAAAAGATTTATAGATTATCAATGTTCCTAAAAACCAATTTGTAGATTATATTGGTACTACAGGAGTTGTAAATAAGGATATAATTGTGGAAATAAAAAGTTATAATTAAGAATATGTTTACTTAATTTTTTTTTTTAATAGATCATCAATACTCTTAAAAACCAATTTGTAGATTAGATTGGTATCATAGGGTTTTGTAATAGATGAAACAAAGTTATAATTATAAGTTATGAAGTTGTGGCCAAAATTATAATGATGTAAAGAAATTTGTAACCCCATAATAGAATAGATTTTTGAAGATTAAATGAAAAAATATGTTTGTTGGTTTGGATTGACCTTCTTAAAGTTTAATAGTTTGTGGGATCATTTTTTTAAGATAAGCTTAATGTAAAATTAGAGATGGATCAAATTTTTCCAAAATGAAATCCATAGGAAGATTACTAAAATCAGACATTATAGCATATAATATAATCCAATACTACTTGACCCAAATATGAAAGGAAAACAACATACACTTTCAATTATATCCTTTTAACCAGCTACAAACCTCTTAGCATGGCTCTTAAATAATTGTACATTTTTTACACTATTTAATCTACAAACATTGCTGAGCACACACTTATACTAAGAGGGCAAGGTGAATCAATATAATACAATCTTTTATTTATTTATAGATTCATCAACCACAATAAAACAATTGTACATAATATTAACCACCGTACACACAATTTATGTGGAAACCCTTTCGGGAGAAAACCACAAAAGAAAATATTTATAATTTTGTAAGTACCAGCCTACTAGAGACACCAATCGCTGCCGCTAAGCACCAACTTAGAAAGAGACACCAATCTATTTGTTTGAGTGGTACTAACCCTGAATTACAATACAACTTCTTCAAAAATGATGAACATTCACATTACCTTCACCACGTCTTCTCTCTACTTCTGCCTTTACCAAAAATACTCTCTACTTTTGGCTTCACCAGATCTGTTCTCTAGTTCTTCCTTCACCAGATCTACTCACTACTTCTTCCTTCACCTAATCTATTCTCTATTTATTCCTTTTCAAGATCTATTTGCTAGATCATCACATATATATTCTTCTTCGTCACATAATTCATCACTCTCTCATTTTGGAATGATATTCAATCTTTACGCATATCATATTATCCTCTTCAAATATTACATTTCCATGCATCTCACACACTTCGCTTCAAATGTTACATTTATTTATAGACATCATCATTACCGTTTTTGAAGAGATGTGTTGATTCATTAATTAAATAATTAATTGTTTCTATTTCACCTTTGCACATACCATGGGAAAATACCATGGGCTTGAAACCATCAATGGTAAAACCAATTGTTAAATATTTGTTTGACTTTTTACATGCAATTTTACTTCCAAAATTCTGGAATTGAAACCATAGKTTTGTAAAATATTTCCTTTGACTTTTTCACATACACTTTTACTTCCAAAACCATGGACTTGAAACCACAATTGTTAAATATTTATTTGACTTATTTGTATGAACTTTTAAATATTCTAGTAAAATTCACTTTATAATTTTTCACTTGCACCCCTTTTTTATATCAATCTTGGGATGTTCCCCCTTGCTTGCAAATTCCTTAGCATAACATCATTGACAACATGTTTATTGTAATAACTTAATATGACATCGATGACAACATGTTCAACAATCTCCCCCTTTGTCATTGATGGAAATCTTGTGACGAAATACATAATCCACTAGGAATAGAAAGGATCCCCCCCCTATTTACAACACTTTCCCTTTCACATCAATAGAAAATGGATGCTCCCCCTGATCTTGTGATTTTCCTTAAGAACTTAGTGACTAGATGAGATGGATATCACTCCCAATTTTTATCTGATATATTCAAATGTCTCTTTGGGAAGGTGTTTTGTGAAAATATTCACAATTTGTTCTTTGATGGCAATATATTCCATCTTGACATTTTGTTATGCTACTTGTTATCTTAAGAAGTGATACTTGATTTGAATATGCTTTGTTTTCAAATGCATAAAAATATTCTTTGAAAAATATATTGCACACAAATTATTGATATTGGATTATCATATTCTACCTATATCTCCGAATGTTTGGTTCATCCAAAGAGCTTATGTACAACGTGATGTTGTTGCTATATTCTCATCCTCTGTTATGGATAGAGAATTTGAAGATTGTTTCTTTCTCAAACAAAGCATTAGACTGTTTCCTAGAAAGAATGCTCCTCCACTTGTACTTTTCCTATCATCAACACTACCTTCCCAATCCACATCTGTATATGTTGTTAGAGTAAAATCTTCACCTCTTGAGTACCACAAGATGAAKTCTAAGGCTCCCTTTATATATTTGACTAGTATTTTCATTGCTTGTACATGAGTTTCTTTTTGTGCAACTTGAAACCTTGCAACCAATCCTACTACTTGCATAATCTTTAGCCTTGATGTCGTCACATATGTGGGATGCCAATCATTGATAATTTTTTYATCTATCTAAACCACAACAATAAACTAATTTTCCTCTTGCTATTTTTATGTAGAGGTTATCGTCAGAAATTCCTCTTTTAAATCCTTATTGTTGTTGACTCTCATTTTCCCTCTATTCAGAACGTAGATTGTGGTGTTGATTGCTTCTCTYCTAAACCTATTTGATAGTTTGGATGCATTCAACATTGTTATTTCCATSTCTTGTATGGTTMGATTCTTMCTTTCTACCACTCCATTCTATTGTGGAGTTCTTACAGCTAAGAGATGTCTATTTATTCCATGAATCTCACAAGATTATTCAAATTCATGTGAGATAAACTCACATCCTCTATCTAATATCAAGCACTTGATTTAAAATTAGTTTCATTTTCAACCAAGGTTTTGAATTATTTGAACTTCTCAAATGCTTCAAATTTTTCTTTTAGGAATGTAACCCATGTCATTCTAGAGTAATAATCAATGATCAACATGATTCAATTTTCACCTTGTAGACTTTTTGTTCATGTAGGACCACAAATATCTATATGAACGAGTTGCAATGGTTTCATTATTGATTAATTGTTTGATTTGAAGCTTGCTCTTGTCTGTTTCCCATGCTGACATTGCTTGCAAATTTTGTTTCAAGGTTTAGAAATATTTGGCATGTCTCTCACTACTTGTTTAGTGTTTATTTTTACTATATTATCAAAGTTCATATGGCTCATTCT
>JASDQU010439217.1:0-50231 GCA_032191745.1 Picea mariana
TGAAAACCGTCAGAGTTGTGGAAAAACCATCAAAATTAACGAGCTTTTCCATTTCGAAATTCCAACCCTGATTTTTTTTTGTTTTAATAACCATCTACTTTTTGGTTAAAACGAGCTTTACGGACATTAAAATTGTGGAAACCGTTTGACGGGCTTTTCGAAATTCCAACCATGGTTTTTTTTCACGGGCTTTTCCATTTCAAACCAGGGTTGGAATTTGAAGTTCGATTAAAATTTCCAAGAAACTGTTAATATTTTTCGTTAATGCACACCCTCCCAGCGATGGAATTTAACGTACCGTTAAAATTTCCGAGAAGCTGTGAATATTTTTCGTTATAAGTGTGAAAACTGGTAGTGGAGTTGTGGAAACCGACGGTCTGTTTGGTTTTGAAATTCTAACACCGGCCCTCCCATATAAATAAAATGTTTATTTATTAAAATTAAAATAACGGTAATGTAGCCCTTATGTAGCCCTCATGGTTGAGATGTGGGCTTTGCAATGAATATTATAGTTATCTTTATCTTTTTCTTAATGATTATTTTTACCTTTTTTCAATCATTGACTTGGGTTTATTATTTTAGTGATTTTTTATTTTTTTTATTAATAATTTATAGTGGTTTTATTTTAATATAATTATTTTATATTAATAATAATGGTGGTTGTTAATGTTCATTAAACTTAAATTTGCTTTATCTAATTTAAAAAAAAATTAAAAAATGGTTTGGTTTGCTTTATAATTGTATTCATGTTGGAAAAGCTTTAAGAATTAAAAGATTAGGAAGATTGTTATTGAAATTTGGTTTATCTAATTTAAAAAAAATACAAAAAATGGTTTGGTTTGCCTTATAATTGTATTCGTGGAAAAGCTTTTAGAATTAAAAGATTAGGAAGATTGTTATTGGAACAAGTATTTTGAAATTATGATTTAATGTGGGTGTGGGGAGGACATTCCAAGAGAATGGGTTATTCATCTTCAACCCTCTTAGTGTCATAACAATGACATTCTTTCGACCCATAACACTTTGGGAATGGTCCAATGTTGTGTTTCACCATGGAGCTCGTGGGATGTTGTTTTTATTTTAGGCTTTAGCAATGTTGATTCTCTTCTTTACTCTAGTCAAAACATAGAGATACATTTCATCGTCTAGATTTGGATTGATCACCTCCTTATAATATCTTAATTTTGTTTTATCTTATAATTCTTTATCATGTCATAATTTTTCTTTAAATTTAGATGTAATAAAAAATTTAATATTATCATTATTCTAGAGAGTGACCTCTTCCTTTATTCTCCAATTATTTATCAAGGCTTGGCATCTTTATGCCATCGCCATTTTAGTTACAGGTGGCTTTGACTGGAGTTTGAAGCAATCTTAGGAAGCCTCTTGTTTTCAATGTTTTTTATCTTATTCTTGTACATTAGCTACCTAGTCATAACCAAGCTCTCAATGGGGGAAAGACTCACTTCTATGAGGAGGATGCGATAGGGGGTATTGCCTTTAATTTTTAGATTTTAAGTTATAAGAGGCTTGTGTATTTTCTCGATGATTCTCTAAAGATAATACAACCCCAAAATTCACAACCATTTAAGAAAATAGGAGTGATGAGATTCCAAAGATGATTTTCTTCTTATCCCATAGCCAAAGTTTATGTTGATTTACAACTGTTTTCAAACCCATAATAAGCTTCCACCCTCCATTTATCTTTTTTTTCAATGCTATAGTTCTAGTTAAGCTTTTGATGAAGTGATTCCAATATATTTCTATGAAGTCACTTCCTCCAAAGTGTTGTTTTCATACACAAAGTTAGAGTAAGTGATCTATTTTGAATTAATTATCATAACCTTCATTTTGTCAATCTTAATAGTCATACCAGTAATAGAGTAGAAATCCTTAAGGATTTTTAGTTGCTTGTCGAGATCATAGGGACTCCTCACCATAAGAAAAATATCATCAGTGTAAAGAAGGATGATGACCATACCAACAAGAGTCAAGTCGAAACAACTTGTTTCTTCCAAAGAATCGTCGAACATGTCAATGTATATGCCAATAAGGCCAATGGATAAGGGACAACATTGCTTATCTCCTACATTATAATTAGTTTATTCTAACCAACCCTAAGTGTTCCTAAACATATAAATAACATTCTCATACACTTTTACCGCAACAACTCTCAACTTGAAAGTAACTTCTATCTCTTCTAATAGATTCCAAAGGTCAATCCTGTTAGAATAATAGGTGTGCTCGTTTCACCGTAGAAAATATAGCAATATTTTCACCCAACCATAGGTACAAAGGCCATCCCTGAGCACCTTAACCTTGACATATAGAATAATTTTAGAAGAAAACCCTAGAACCAATAGCCAACCAAGGTAGCGTACCTCTCTCCAAATCTAGCGTACAAAGCAGAGAGTCCAAACCATAACCAGGAAGAAATTCTAACCATGACCAAAGACCAAGCCACCACTGCAGTAGTTGCAGCTCTCCTCCAGTCATGTGCACTACTTGTCCTTATGCAGTTGTGAGAGTGAGTGTGACAAATGAGTTGTAGCGCTCTCTTATTTATAGTCCTCCAAGTGGCCTAATTGGGTCGAATTCTACTTCTAGAGGATAATAATTTAATATAAATTATTATCTTGAGCCGACTTGTCTTCTAAGGTTATTTCCTAATCTTCTATGGTTTCTCTTGCTTCCCGGAATATTCTAGTGATCCAGGTGGATATTGGTGGCCACCGACCTATTCCAACTGGCTCCTTTTGATAGTTTTAGTTCAACATGTTCATTTGTAATTCTTTGTAATTGTGGGTTCTACACTTTTGGGGTTGTCTGAAGACCTACACAGCTTCCAGGTGGATATTGGTGGCCACCCACCTAATCTAACTAGATTAGTTTGGAATTTTCCATGTCAGTACATCTTTTTGTACTTCCAGGGTTGTTTTGGGGTCCTAAACAATGTTTTTTTTGGCTTCCCACATTCAAATTGTAGGCTAAGTCAATTTTTGATGGCATAATGTGTATTTCTCGAAAATACCTTTCCAATGGGCTATCACGTGCCTAAAACGGAGGTCGTATGAAAAAGTTACGACCTTGGGAAGTTGAGGTACCAACTTACCCATCGAGGCCCACATAACTTTTGGTGTTTCATCTCCTAGTGTTACGTTTTTGGATGTATAGGGTTTTAGAATTCATGAGTAATGTTAAAACATCCTCTAGAGCCTCATTGTAATCATTTTTCTTAGACGGATGCACATAGTAGCCACATCTCTTCTCAGAGATGGCTACCACCATTCAAGCAAGTTGTTTTCAGTTTTGCAGTTTTACAGTTTCAACCTATTTTCTTTATTCAATAGAGGTTATTGTTCACTAGATATATGTTGTTGTTCTCTGTGTATCTGTGTTATTTTATTCATTCTTTTATTCATTTTGTTCCACTCATAAATCTAGATCAATGGTATTAGAGCAGTTTTCTCTTCATTTATTTTTTTTCGTGCATGTCCCCGATAAGATATGGGTACAAGAAGTTGGGACTCGAACCAGTCGAGCCTTTGCAATATTGGTTGCGTTGAGCCTGACAATAACCCATGGGGGATGAAAATAAATATGATGGAGCAGGAGATCCTTTTAAAATGTTTCTCAAGGAATCCCTTGCGCGACAAAGGAATGAAATGATGAACAACTTTGCAGAAATCCTTTGGCGGCTATCCAGATGAGACACATCTTCATCAAGCGGCCATGAAACCCCCTTCAAGGTACATATAAATTTTGATATTCCATTATTTGAAGGAGTGATAGATGTGGATGTCGTAGATAAATGGTTGAATCTGCTTGAAAGTTATTTTTCGGTCCACAATTTTTTCAATAGAGAAAAGATTACTTTTGCACTCCTCAAGGTGGTCCCCCATGTTAAGGAATAGTGGGATACATACTCTAAGAAAAGGGCCATAGAGGAATATGCAATATTTACAGTCGCCCTCACATGGGATTCCTTCAGGGATGCCATTAAAGAACAATACTACCATGTTGGAAGCTAGGAGGACTAGTACAGAAGATGGACGACCCTGCCTCAGGAAAGGGACCAGACAGTACCAGATTTCACCAAAAATTCCAAGTCAGAGGAAGATTCTGATTCCGAATTAATCTAGAAGGAGGGAATCGGATTATCGATGTTGAACCCAGTGCCATTGTAGATACCACCAAAGTCTAGTCAAGCGAACCAGAAGAACCAGGGGAAGGGGAATGCCTCTTTCACTCACAGATGTGGGTAAAGGGGGCACCACTTCATTTCATTGTCTATAGAAACAATCAGAAGAACCTGATCTCAACAGAGGTCGTCAAGCAGCTGGACCTGCCGACGACACTGCACCTGCAACCCTACACCATCGGTTGGCTTCGCCAAGGAATATATCTCCACGTCATCCAACAATGTCAACTTCCCTACGACATCAAGCCCTTCAAAGATCAAGTATTGTGTGATATTTCTCCCCTTGAAGTTTGTGATGTTCTTTTAGGACAACCATATTTGTGGAAGTGACATGTTGTGTATGAGTCTATAACTCGTAGTGTTATTATTACTTTGGGTAGACAATTTTACAGGATACCAAAGGTAGCATCGCCTACCACTATTTCTTTAATCTTTGTTAAGAAATGCAGTAAGGTCACTTCACAGATCGGAAAGTTCGTCTTATTTGTGATCCGTGCTCACAATAAGCAAAAGGTCGTTGCCACATCTGTGGCCTCTACACAAAGCCTATATTTGCAGCAAAAGCAAGTGGACAGGATCGTGGAAGAGTACAGAGACATATTATCCTCACCCACCGAGGTACCGATGCACTGCTAAGTCAAGAATCTAATTTATCTAACCCTCATTGAACCTCTTCCTAATGGACCAGTCTATCATTGCTCGCTAATGGAAAATGACAAAATCAAGTGTCATATCCAAGAGGTGCTTTAAAAGGGGCACATCAGACCCAACTCCTCGCCTTGTGGAATCCTGATTGTGCATAAGAAATATGGGACCTAGAGGCTCTGCATTGATTACAGAGCATTACACAAAATCACAGTCAGGAACCGGTACCCAATTCCACGAATTGATGACCTTCTTGACGAACTCAAGGGGGAAAAGTTCTGCAGCAAGATTGATCTAAAGTCTGGCTATCACCAGGTTCCCATCGAAACAAATGATGTATGGAAGACAACTTTCAAATCTAAAGAAGGTCTCTTTGAATGGTTGGTCATTCCCTTTGGCTTAACAAATGCACTAGCCACTTTGATGAGGTTGATGGATGATGTATTGATACCCTTCACCAACTCTTTTGTGGTAGTATATTTGGATGACATCCTCATCTTCAACATAACTTGGGAGGAGCACATGCAACATATTCAACAGGTTTTGAGCACTCTATGGTAGCACAAGCTATATGTCAACTTGGTGTTACGAGGAAAATATCTCTATGGCTAGGGGTAAACCACAACAGACGAAAATGACTACATAAATCAACTTTAATCTCAAGTATGATATATAAACAAATATGCTAGAAAGACAAGATAAAAGGCCTACCTCATCCAGATGTTTGATGAATTCCATCGTTGAGCACTTGACTCAAAGCAATACACCTACAACTAGTCCTCAACAACCAAGAAACACAAGCATACGGTGATAATATATAATGCTATCACATTCAATAGCATAATCCATCAACATTCATAAAAAATACGCCCATGGAATAACAATTTAAATATTTTCAAGATATCAATTGGACGACAAAAGAATATTTATATTAAAATGTAATCAACATAAGTGAATGAATTACAAACTTTTGTGTCGGCACGGTTCGGAACCGAGAAACTAAGTTCCTTCCAGTTGGGCCTCCACCACTTCAATCCTCCGCCAAAGGCAAGCTCATATAAGAGAGACAATGAGGTTCTCAATCATGTAGGGAAGAGCTTGGGGGTTGAACAATGTGTTCAAACTTAAAAGGACAAAGGGATTCAGACTCAATATGAAGTGAAGAATTTTTCCAGAGTAACTTTGCACTCAAAGTTGAATTCTTCTCCTCTTTTCCATAGATTGGATTTGGCCTATTTGTAGCCTTCAAGTGGAACTAAAGGGTCGATTTAGAACATTTTCAACATGCGGAAGGTCAAGGATCATGGATCTCGTGAGATGACATGGAAACCCGACACCATTTTTTAATTTTGGGCACAAATCCCGATGTATGTAGGTTGTAGTGGTGCAACATGTGTATACACATGTTGTATTATAGTTAGGGTGCGCATATGTGGAAAAATAATGTTTTTTAGCTCTGGGATTTGCAAAAAGGGACTTCAAGTCTGCATAGGGAAATGGAAAAAGGCCCTTTGTGCAAGTTTGCATAGGGTGAGCCAAATCTTTCTATAACATATGCCCCCTAATGTGTGAGGTCAGAGGAGTATCTGCGATGACCGAAATACATTATAAGACCCATAATTGGAGTAATGGGGACCCACCTAGAAGAACGAGTTGCTCATTACAATCTGTATTAACTTTGCATACATGGCTGCCAATTTGAATTACACTACAAATCCATGTGAAAATATACCAAAAAATTGTCCATGGCCATGAATAGGAAATACAAAAGTGGCTACATGCCAAAGGATAATATAGTCATGAATAAGGCCCAGTAAAACCAGTCTCAAAATCAGTCTGAAGATATCTGTATACAATGGAGTACAACTTGATCTCCCATGATCACTGAAGAAACATGGGTATTGGTCCAATGAAAGGTAGCAACAACTCAGGAAAGTTGCGACTATAAACTGATGTCTTCAAGTCTTCTACACAATTCGCCAAAGGTGCAAGTATACATCGTGTGAATAAAGGATTTGAGGTTGAACACAATGAGACTTTGTTTGATTATCGATCATTGAGGTATATCGTTAACAAATGTGAGACAACCTACCGATGATGAAAGTAGGTATCAAGGCACTGAGTACATTCTTACAAGTTTGAATAAAGGATTCAGGGTCGAACACTTGAAGAATCCATCGATCAAGAGACATTGATGTATTCCCAACTGTCGATGGCGATAGAACCTGCCACTAATGACTGCAAGCCTCTAGGTACTCATAGGACTCTAGGTCTCATCTCCAGAATAGATGAGTTGAAGTCGATGGAAGGAGACCCAAGAGAATTTGTTGGGCACAGGCCCATTTTCGAGAAAGGCACAACGTGGAGGCAAGACAGTTGGCAGAAAATCATGCGAGGCGCACATGCAAGAAGAAGGAAAAGAAGGACAACTAGCAGAAAAGAAGAGGAAGAAAGCGCACATGCAAAGGAGAAAAGTGCACAAGACCAACATGCAAGTAGACCTAATTAGGTTAGGGTTTTGGTAAGAGAGTGTAACGGCCGATGATTCAAGAATAGATATAAATAGACAACTAGGAGGTCTAGGGGGGGTTTGGTGTCTTTGATGATTGTTATGAGTTACTTGCATGAGATAGAGTAACAGGTCCATGACACAATTATGATCTGTTACCTTTTTGTAAGTTGTTGAGTTGTGGGAGAGAAAAGTGACTAGACCTTGAGGGTTAGATCGTAGACTGAGGAGCTTGGTGCGATCTAGTCAACCTCATAAAGGTCGGGGAGTTTGGTTGATGAATGTATAGATGAATTTGTAGTGCACGTGGTGCCATGCATGACAGACCTATATTAAAAGAGCCTTAGAGCCAAATCTTTGTGAACGTATCCCAGGAGGGGGTGAACCATGGTAATTCATGCATTGTGTGGAATGACTATTGGTTATATATTTGTTGTTAATGGTTAAATCTTATATAAATGCTTGATGGAGTAGTTAGATCTCTTGGTTTTTCATGCATGCATAAGGACCAATAGGATAAATAAGATCGTGAATGACAAAATATTTCTTAATAAAATAAATAGAATCCATAGCTCGCACTAAAAGATCCCCTCTCAATCCTGGACTGCAAGCACTTGAGCATTGCAGTCACCCATTAAGACTATCTCGGGTGAGACTGCGCAGTACATTCTGTGTACTACGTTGACTTTTGGTTTACCAGGAGGGTCGATAGTTTTAGAGGATTTGTTGGAACCCTAGTAGACCTGAACCTAGGTCAACCATGTTAAAAAAATAGCTCAGATAAAAAACCAACAAATGGTTCTGTTTCCGGTTGGAACAACATAGGATTGAATAGATGAAATCTATTGAAGATATGGTAGAAGAATGGGTGATGTGTTGAAGATCTGTTAAGAGATTGTAAGATCTATGGAAGGTGGGTCAAAGGAATACAGAATCGGATGACCAGAAGGTGAGAAGAATGCATTGCTAGAAGGGGATGTTGAGATCGTGGAATCCCACAAAAGCAGAGATCGAAAGCTGGCTAAAGAAAAAGGAGCTAGATTTTGTACAGAAAGATAATAGAAACCCTAGAGTAACAACGCGCAAATATATTGAGAAGTATGTGTTTATTGATTTGCATGAAGTCTTTTTCCGTGATTTTCCACACTTATTGCAAGAGTGGATATTTAGGTTGAAGAATAACCATGCAACAAATCAGATTCGACAGTTAGAGTGGACCCCAATTCATATCGTGCAGTTACAATAGGTGAATAACAAATTTACCCGCGCAGTAGATTTTTGGCTTGACAGTATTGTAGCAGGCTTTATAATAGAATTTGCAGTAGACACCGGGAAGTCATACAGTGCAACAGAAAAAGAGTTTCTATGTGGACCTCAAGGAAGGTATATTAGATCATTGTATACTTCTATTAAGATCTTTTTGTATAACAAAGGTCTAATGACAATGGAATTAGACAACTAAACTTTCTTGAGTGCATGGGGGAAGGGGGGAAGCACTGACAAAAAAGGAGAAATGGAAGGAGAAGTGGATAAAGGAAAAAAGGAGGAAGCCTTGGACCCAGTCATGATGGATGACGACCCGATCAAGCGGATCCTGGAAACAGTTGGAAAGACACGCAGTGGAGTACCCTACCAATACAAAGTGAACACCAAGAAGAGAGTCATAGCCGCGATGGAAGGCTTGGCAAGTGACGAAGAAGAGGGAGAGGATCTCCGGGTAGTGGAGCAAATTGAGGAAATCTTGCGTGCAACATATGAGAGTAAGACGAGAGGTCCAAGAGCGGGAATAGAGGGAAACAATCCTATCCATGTTAATGTTAGTGTGGAACCCATGAACCCATGTGCGACTAATACACCAATAGGAACACCATTGTTTAGACAACCGAGTTTTGGGAGAAGGAGGATAGTAGGAAGTACATCTACACAAGGAACAACAACTAAGGGAGCCAGTTCAGGAAATATTAGTCAAGGGTATACACCGTGAAGAAGTAGTATTTTGACACAGTTCGCAATGGTAGGACATGATCCTACCATTCGATTACCAGAATTTTGAGGAGAGGTAGCAGAATACCCTGAGAAAAACTAAATTTCATTTGTGCAAAGATATGGAAAGAAAAACAGATCACTGATGAAGATACTAAACTTGCACAACTAGCCATCACGCTAAGAGACTGCGCACTAGAATGGTACATGAGTGTAGATGTAAAAAGTACACCTAGGATGACAAGGACACTCAAAGACATTAATAAGTTATTGATTAATGAATTCCATAAGATGAGCTCAGAGCATCAATACATAAACGAGATGATAGAAATCCGAAAGAAACCAGGAGAATCTGTCTAGGAAATTGACGAGCGATTTAAACAGTTGAAAGGGAAATTGAGGTATTCCATGACAGACATGAAAAATAGGCATCTATTTGTGAATTCTCTATTACCGCACCTGAAACACCCACTGAGACAACATAAATCCCAATCTCAAGCAAAGGCTCTACAGGCAACCTTGCAAATTGAGGAGAATCAGTACCACAAGACAGACCAAATTATAGAGGAGTTGAAGGAGGATCTGAATAATCTTACCTTCCAGCTAAATTAGAATAAGGGCAAGGACAAGAGAGAATATTTTTGGTGTACCACATGTAGAACAGAACGACAGCATAAGAACAGATGTCCAACATTTTTGTAGTATATGGAAACAGGGGTGCCAAATCCTTTGTCAACAGGAGGACCATGGTGTGAAATTTGAAAGATGCATGGGAATGATCCATATCATTGTCCTATGATGCAAAAATACCAGACAATACCAAAGAATGCATACTACACTTTTTGCAAGTAAGTAGGGAATGATGACAAAGACTGCAGAACAATGGATTTGATGAGGGAAAGGATGTCAGACACATATAGGGTGCAAGTTGAGCTGATGAAAGGGAAATATGCACCGCAAGTTAATCATGCACCACCGCAGTATAATACAACAATATAACAATACGAAGCTGCAACAATATCACAACACGTAGCCGCAGCAGTATCACAACGCATAGCCACAACAGTATAACACTGCATAATCATAGTATAACCCTGCGTAGTATAATCAGGTACCTCAATACAATACATCGTGCAACGATCGATCTGGGTACAAAGGAGGCAGAAGAGGCAGAGGAGGATTTGGACATGGAATAGGTATAGTGGTGTTCTATAATTGCCAACAACCAAGACACTATGCAAGAGAATGTCCACTTCCACAAATGACTTGTATGTATTGTCGTGCATCGGATCATGATACGGAAGAATGTCCGACACTATTAGTAAAGATCCAGGAAAAGAGGAATCAGAACCATCAGAATGTTCAATGGATTTTAGCAGAAGAGAGGGATGAAGGAAGAAACATCAACATAGTGACACGTGGAGGTGCTAAAACAAGAGATGATGCATACAAAAAAGAACAAGTACAACACCAGTGGATTAAGAAGAATACCGAGCCACCTAATATATTTGATGCAGGAAAGGAGAAGGAGACTTTTAAGGAGGCCAGGCAATAATTTCTCAAGAAAAATGTTGTGTCTACATCTACCGCGCAACATACTCAAGACGTCCCATTGTATGAAATGTCATTAGCATTGGACCATACCAGTGAAGTTCACCCGGGAAACCAAGTAAGTTGTATTAAAACTTTCCTGCAATACTGTATTCAAGTATTTAAGGATCCATCACCTATTATAGTATTACAAAATATGTTAGAAAGATGTACCACAAACACTGAGAGAAAGTTAGAAAAAAGGACGGACAATCACCTCCATGCCAGAAGGAAAAAACATGATCCAAGGCCATCTTAGATGAGATCAAGGCTAAGTATGGTGTAGAGCAAGGAAACAGGGGAATCGGGATCGGTGACATTAATGATCTTGTGACAAGGTTTTCTACCAAGCTACTCGGGTGCAAACTAATGTGCAAGTGCTGAAAAGAGGAAGTATCGGCTAGTGTGGTCACCACCACCGCATAGTGTACAAAGGGGAGCTTGATGAACTGGGCCCCATACCTCCTCAATTAATTATTGGAGGATTGCAAAGACACACAGGACTGGGCGTATGAGTTCCTATAACACACCCATGACGGGACATAAATAAAATAAAATAAATATTTTCCTTAATTAGTCGAATCCTCCATCCATGGTCTCTAATCTTGGTCAATGGAACTTCAAAATTTCTGAGCTGAAGTAGCTCTTCAGCTCCCTACTGGAATCTCTAAGAAATCGATCCATGGGTCTTTGCGAGACTTCACCCGTGTGAACTAGCACTAGGCGCAAGCCCCATCCACATGACCACTACCCGTGACCACAAGTCTAACTAAAAGGTGCGTCGTGAAATCGCGTATTAGGTCCTTGCATGTGAGTCACCTCGACTCTGCCGATATCCGATCTCCCGATAGGGGCCTAAAAATTGCTAGCCCCTCTTTCATATGACTACCGACTGTGACCCGAAGCTCAACCTCAAGCGCTTATCGGGACTTTGCCATTCGCGAAGTTGGAGGGTCACTTACCTCCCTTCTCCCGATATCTGAAATGTCGATATCTCCTTGCCACAGATCAACGGTCCCAATTCTTCCATGATCTAACAATCCAGATCACGTTAGGATTTCACGTAATGAAAACCCCAATATGATTCACCTCTGTTCTCCTGACTCCCGAAATACCGATTTCCCGATCAGAGAATCCTCTAGGTGCTATCTCCTCTTGCTAGGATCCTTTGATTGAGACGTTGGGTGATAACCTGGGCCCCAACTACCAAGCGCTTTGGGACTTCGCGTTTCACGTCTCCCGAGGGTAGTTCACTTCTCCTTTCTGAATTTTGATATACAAACTCCCTCCAAAACCCAATCTATGGTCCATACTCTCCCTTCGATCGATGGCTGTGATAAAATCGAGAGTTCACGTCTTGGGTATTTGGACGTGAGTCCACCCTGACTCTTTCGATCCCCAATCTTTCGATAGAGTCAGATCAACGGTCCATGGTATTCCATGATCCAATAGTCCTTATCTCCTCTATAGCGAATTGGGATTTCACATTTCATGACTTTATAGGTTGGCTTACCTCTATTTCCTGATTCCCGATTTCTCAATATCCACTTTCCAGATGAACGATTGAGATCCCTCCTTCGATCAACGACTATGATCCTTTCACGAACTCGGACTTCATGAGTTATCACGACTCCTATCTCTGACTTCCTGAGTTGTGAGTCAGTGAAACATTGATCTCTCGCCACACATCCCTTCTCAATGGATGGCTAAGATCCTTTCGCGAACTCGGACTTCACGTGTTTGCTCTCTTGTGCAACTCCAAAAAGGTTAAATCTCGTGCACTTTCCTTTAGATCCAACGACTGTTGGTCCACACCCTCCGATCTAACCACTGAGATCTGATCTCCTCTACTCTCATTCCTCATCATCTGGACTCTGATCTAACGGTCCAGGTCAGTCCCGATAGATCCTGGGATCTACAGCTCAGATCACATCACAATATAGGATTTCAAAGGATTAGTCGCACCAACGCACGATTATCCCATTGTTTGAACTATGAACTCACTAATCCGACGGTCGAGGTGGGTCTTGATAGATCCTTAGATCTATGGCCCATATCACATTGCAATTTCAGGTTTTTAAATTCAAAGGATCCATCCCTTTCATGAGGATTATCAAAATTCATCTGACCTACGAAGGCTCAATAAGTCGAGGCGCTAACACTTGCATTCCTTCCTCAAATCTAATGGCTGTGATAGACCTCAGATATTCCCAAATAGATTTCATCCGTTCAACTTCCAAAAGAAAGGATACTCCCTTTTGATACTTGAATTTCTCGCTATCCCTCCTGAGCTTTGTCAGTTATGAAGGATTTAAGAGTGTTACGCTCTTTCTCCTAGACTTAACACATAGAGGGATATTCGACACAACTATTGCGTTCCTTCATCAAGTCTAGGAATTAAGTGGTTCTGGGTTTCTTCTTATCTCGCAAAGAGCTGATGCATATTTGCACTACCTCTCTTGATCTTAACAACTCCATCCTCCAAGGGACTCATAACGACTAGGAGTGTCGACATGCGTACATGAAACTGTACCTAAGGTTGACAAAATCACAGTTCGTGGCTCTAGCTTAGGCCACCATAGGACACAAGCATTTACGAGTACAAATCATGTCTGAACCATATAATTTCTTACTTGCCTAATTATACAACCAAGCAGAAATAGAAGGGATATAGTATATCCATTAAGCAATCATGCACATTCCTGAAAACATTCAGAGTATATCCAATTCATACACAAGATATGAGATTACTTATCTATTACAGATGGTATCCAACTAACTGAATATAGGTGTTCATCCTTCCACCCAACCATAGGATCAGAGGCATTCATTCTCATCACTCTAGCCACCCCCGTGCCAAGCCATGATATCACCAAGGAACTCTCGCAGTTCTCAAGGATTCTTTCTCTGTTTAGCTTTTGCTCAGGTTCTGTTCTCTGAAACTTTCAGAGATTTCTCTCTGTTTTCGCCTCGATGAGGTTTATCATATGCCCACTCAACATCAATCTCGTGACCTTCTATTCATTATCCCTTGGAGATCTCCACGCATATCCCTTACGAGGTTTCCCTCTCGTCTCCCTGTGTCTCTTCTCTGGTTGTCCCCGTGTATCTACCTTACCTTCCTTCTTTTGGAAGGTTCTTGAACCATCATGTTCCCTTGGTCAGAAGGAAGCTCAGTTCTATAGGTCTCTGTTATACTTCAGGCTGACATTCTGCAGTTAGACCATTCTCCCATTCATTGGGGGTGGTTGATAATTCAACCACTGGTCCATTCTTCATTAACTTGTTTCTCTCCTTGGGGTCCGAAGGAGGTTTATCATCCTCATCAAGGGAAATTTGGGGTTATTTGATATAATGAACCCTTTCATATAGTTTTCACATTTTTCCTCTAGTGATATCATGGCCAGTACTTTCAAGGCTCCATCCCCATAGTCAATTATTGGCAACTCAAACAATAATACATTTACATTGTCCACATGCCTTAGCATGGTAATTCCTATTTTATGATTAATTACAAATTGGGGGAAACAGGGATGTTACAGTTCCACTACTCTTGGTTATTCATTCTCATTGGTCTCGTGGGTTGGAAAGAGCCATTCTATAGTACATATCTGGAGAGACCATGAAAGTGTGGCACAACACGCTACACATCATTATGCAGCAACACACACCTGAAGAGAAATAAGATGTATATGGTCACATTTGTGTGATATTTCACATATATGTAGGAGTTTATTTCATATACATGGTGCATCACACCAGAGACTATCCAGGAGTTTGGACAAGTTTCCAACTTCAGGGAAACACACCATAGTTTATGGATGCAAGCCAAGCGTGACAAAGCCAAGGAATGGCTACAACTTAAATACTGTGTCACGCAGGAGGAAATGCAAAGAGAGGTTGAGGAGTGGCCTAAAGAATGGAAGGTACCCCATATTCCAACCACGGTACAAAGTGCACAACCTCATATGCAGGACAGACCAGCCCCAACGCACCAAATAGGCACCAACGGGGCATGAACCAAGAAGAGAAATGCACAAGGCCAAGAGGGGGGAAGCACCCCAACCAAGAACACATAATAGACCACCAAGGGGGCCTACACAGGCTCCACCATGTGCATAACATCCACCCATACATTCAGCAGGAGCAGTGCGAGCATAAGAGATAGACGCGGGTACCTAGGAAATCCCTGAGGCAGAAGAAACAGGTGTTAGGACACATGAAATCCGTGAGGAGGAAGAGAAAGGGACAATAATCTAGGAGATTCTTGAGGCTGGAGAAATAAGGAAAACTATTGTGGGGGGTACCCAAATACCTCCTAGTCCTTAGTTATTGGCTACCTAGCATAAGTGTCCAGGGGAGCACACTAGTAGAAGACGAAAGAAGACAAAGGCCCACAAGACATAGAGTCATATGTCAGTAACCTTGGACAATGTGGAATTAGTGGCGACAAAAGTCAAGGAGAGACTGGCCGAAGTATGGGAGAATGCAGAGAAGCACAGGGCTTCAATCTCCGATCAAGTGCAAGAGGTAAAAATTGTGTTGGAGCAGTTAAGGATCGGGGCAGCATAGGCACCAAAAGAAACATTGACGCAGGCGAAGGAAGGAGTGCTAGTGCCTGAGACAATACAGTTTGCAGCACAACCTAGTGCCAATTTGATCATCACACCGGATATGATGTTCATTGATGAATAAACACCACATAAACCTATGAAAGACATCAAGACATTAGATGTGGCGTTGGCCAAGATTCCTACAAAAGAGATGTTCAAACCTCAGGTGAGCATCGTGCAGGAGATTTAGTCTAGAGCAAGAGTGGACATCACAAAATTACAGATAGCCTAGAAAAAGACTATCTCGCTGAAGGAAGCCCTCAACCTTGAGGCACAACAGAAAGAGAAAGTGAAGAAGAAAGTGGAGGATATGGAGGAAAAAATACACATGTTGTTTCAAACAATTCCTGAAAGCACAAGCGAAAAGGAAGGGTCATCGGGAGAGAAACAACGTAGGATAGAACATACCATCTAGGAGTAAAAGGAGAAAATCAAAGAGCTGTAGGAGCAGGTCACACCCACTATGGCTCCAGAAGTCAGAGCGTAGCGGGAACAGGAGGTGGAAAAATATGCAGTGGGCATATACCAAAGTATTCAGACAATCACAACACTATTAGAGAAGAGCGTGAAGCTCTGGACTCACCTACTAGAGGACAGGAGCCTCCAGGACCTACAGGAGTAGGAAGCCAAAATCCATGCAGCAATGGCGGAAGTGAAGCAACGACAAAAAATATTGTCACTGCCAGAGAAGATCAATACCTCCACTGAATTAAAGGCTCTGCAGTTGGAAGAGAAAGCATTGCAAGCACAGAAGGAAGCGATATAGGCATTGTTGGAGCCCCTGCAAGAAAAGGTGGAGCAGTTGGTCATGGAGAGTGAAGCATCTAAGAAGAACATTGAGCATATCGAGGCCAAAGGTGGATTGATTTTACAGTCTCCCATCACAGAGAAGGTGGTCACTAGTATGGCTGACAAGAGAAGTCAAGCTCAACAGTAGTGGCAATGCATAACGAAGATGTATGACACATTGCAAAAGGCAATGTCCGATGCAGGAGGAAAGCAGTGACAGTGGAATAAGTCAAGCAGTGACTTGAGATGAGTCATGATGTCAGTGTTGGGGGCCTGTTGGGCACAGACCCATTTTGGGGAAAAGTCACGATGTGGAGGTGAGACAGCTAGTAGAAAAGCATGCGAGGCACGCATGCAAGAAGAAGGGAAAGAAAGACAACTGACAAAAATGCAGTAGAAGAAAGAACGCAAGACCATCATGCAAGAAGACCTAATTAGTTTAGGTTTTTGGTAAGAGAAGTTAATGGTTGATGAGCCAAGAATAGATTTAAATAGACACCTAGGAGGTCTAGGGTGCATTCAATGTCTTTGATGATTGTTATGAGTTACTTGCATGAGATAGAGTAACAGGTCCGTGACACAATTATGATTTGTTACCTTTTTGTAAGCTGTTGAGATGTGGTAGGGAAAAGTGACTAGACCTTGAGGGTTAGATCGCAGGATGAGGAGGCTAGTGTGATATCGTGAGCCTCGTAAAGGTTGGGTAATCTGGTTGATGAATGTATAGACCGAGTTGTAGTGCACGCAATGTCATGCATGACAAACCTATAATAAAAGAGCCTTAGAGACAAATATTTGTGGACGTAGCTCAGGAGGGGGTGAACCATGGTAATTCATGCATTGTGTGGAATGACTATTGGTTATATCTTTGTTGTTAATGGTTAAATATTATATAAATGCTTGATGAAGTAGTTATATCTCTTGGTTTTTAATGCATGCATAAGGAACAGCAGGATAACTAAGATCGGTGAATGACACAATATTGCTTGATAAAATAAATAGAATCCACAACTCGCACTAACAGATCCCTACTCAATCCTAGACTACAAGCACTTGAGCAATGAAGTCAACCATTAAGACTATCTCGAGTGAGACTGTGCAATACATTCTGTGTAGTTCATTTCCTTCTAGTTTACCAGGAGGGTCGATAGTTTTAGAGGCTTTGTTGGAACTCTAGTATACTTGAACCTAGTTCAACCATGTTAAAAACATAGCTCGGATAAGAAACCAACAACATTAAGGCATCTCTCATCATTCAACATGAGGTACAGAGCACGAGCTTGATGATTTGGAGCAAATCAGATGAAGAACATGTTCACAAAACAACAGCCCTGTGTGTCTTTCGCGTGTGCCAAGTGCAAGTGGTACACAAAAAAAGACCCTCTAAATATCAGCCAATGAGGAAAACTACTGACAAAGGAGAGAAAAACACCAATATGACTAATGGCATCCAAGACAGTGCATGAATCCCAATGTGTCAATAGATGTCTTTCCGTCGAACACAAGGGAAACCACCCAATCAGTGACCAATGATGAAATGTCGATTGTTAGGTTCAAGGTTACCTACCAATGAGGAAATTATGACCAGGGTGCATAATAGGACTACAACTTCATGTGATTTTGAGACAGACTGAGAGTATGGATGACATGCAAATTCAAGATTTATGAGGAATGGCCGATGCAGGTTGATAAATATCCTTTGAACAAGAGATGAGACATATGGAAGACTCTGGCAGCATAGACTCAATGATTAAACCTTGAGATGCAGAAGGCATCAATCAAACTCTCCATAGGGACTATAAGAGTAACCAGTCGGAGGAGTAAACTCTATGTAACGAGCTTAACTTCCTAAGGTCATGCTAAACCAAAAAATTTGATGGCAAGTGGACTCAAAAATTTTGTGCTCTATTCAAAGGCGACACGAGTGCTACCAATATAAGATAAAACTCCCTTCCCGCCCAGTTTTTTTTTTTTTTTTCACAGTCAAATGAATGATATGATACAGAGGAGGAAACGAGCATTGCAAGTAAGAAAAACTAGTTCCAGCACTAGAACATACCTATGTGCAATGCAAGGGGGTGCATGCGGGAGATGGTCACTTAGGGGAATGTTTCCTCCTGGGTATAGTGTGTCAAGATTCAAAGGATATAAACAAGGTTCTTCTTGGTTGAGGATGCAAACTGTTGAGGCAAACGACTTATAACACAAAAGAGAGAACCGATAATAGGCTCAATATTGCAAGAAAGGGCATGGATGCAATTACAATTTAACTCCGAAAAATGTCATTTTTCATAATCTTAGTCCACTTGGTTTGAAAAATGGATAAAGTTGCACCAAATAGACATCCTTTCAAATCCAATTTACGAGTATGAAAGAGACAAGTTCACTCGGCAATCTTTTTGCTTTTTGAAAATGAGTTGGAAAAGGGCTTAAATCAAACTCGCTTGGGATTCCTCTAGGTATAGGTTAGCATGTTTATGAGTAATAAATGAGGTTCAACATAAAGTCATGTGTTATCAATAAGGAACTCCCAGTCCTATGGAAAAAATCTCTGCATGGGCACCGAATGAAGCAAAGTATCTAACTAGGGTACCCATGTTTGGTAAGTCTCTACCATTCGATAATGAGACTTCTAGATAAATATAGAAGGTTCCATGTCGCTATAAAATGGGTTTGTAACTAAGGAATATGAGTGACAGTCATAGGATGATGCAAATGTGCATGATGTAATGGATACCTATCCTATATGCTAGGTAATGAAAGTACCTGTCCAAATTTACAAACAAGTGCCATGGCACTGAAAACTGCAAGAATCCCTAGATAAAACTACAAAACCCAACTCAATCCATTGTTGTATTAGTCCATTTGGCCAAAATATTGTCTGAAACTATGCAAAGTGGGTAAAAATTTGCCATAAATATTAAAGAATTTTATTTTTTTCTATACCATTTGTATTTTTTACCCAAATAGTGGATTTTGGACCAAATTACCTCTGAACACTGGTGATTGTGGGAGCCACGAGTGACGGAATCGATGACCATCTAGACTAGGTAACTCATCTTCCCCTCCTCTTTCTTTTCAGTGGATTATATTTTGTAAGTAGGTTCCAATTTTTAAGTTATTTAGGGCTCAAATTACAACTTTAGGTTTACGCGAGCTACAACTCATCGGGTCACATATACGCATACTTATACATGGTTGTTTAAAAGATATCTAGTGTATACTCAACATTATATGCAATTGTGAACACTACATCCCACATATATTTCCGTAAACAATGTTTTTAGTGGTTTGTAACTCAAAAATGGGTTTGTATTTTGTAGGATGGTGCTAGAGTGGAGGGAAAGGGAACATGAGGTAGATTTTGTTGTGGAGAAATATCTAGGGGCCCAAATGGCCTTGAAAATATGTGTGCTATATAAGTTTTGGGCTCTCAAAGGTATGAAGGACCAAGTGATATTGCTACAACTGCTCGTGTATTACAGGGATCCATATAGTGAGAGATTCAACCTTGATGGACAACCATTAAGGATTGAAGTCGAGGACATTTATTTTTTGATGAGGTTGTCGCATCGAGGTGAGGTGGTCAACCTCAAAGCCCAGGGAGATGGGAGCGGTATGAAAATAGAGGAATACAAAGACGCTCATTGCATTGGAGGGACCGAGAAGTTCGAGAGCCAACTCCCCATTCAAGTGATAAACAATCTAAGCCTCAAGATTGTTGTCCTCATTTTGACATGGATCACAGTATTGACCTCTTTGCACTAGGAATCGAGGCCACTTATGTTCTACTCAGTGGAGTGCTTGAGACCCATAGTATACGACTGGTGTACCTCATTGCTGGCTAACATGAAGATCCAGTTGACAAAATGAAAACAGGGTAGTAAAAGGAACTCTGGGTTTGCTTCTGTCTTATGTAGCTTTTTCTTTGAGCGGGTTCCAGGCTTGGTACCTAGAGTTGATATTATTCCATGTGTACCTCACGATCCATCCATGGCACGGTGGACCGAGGTGATGAGGAAACAGGGGGGAGGTAGGGTGCCAACACCCTACAATGATGACTTCTTCTTCTAGTGGTGATGACAAGTCATTTCTCTGGATGACTACCCTTACGTAGGGATAGATTTCAGAGGAGATCCTGACATGCCATTACCACCAGGGACCGCCTATAGAGACATAGCTATGTCAAAGTTTTTTAAATATTTCATTTTGTTTTTGTATTTTTGTATAAGGAAACAAAAATATTTTTGGATGATGTTAAGTACTAATTAGACATGTATGTGATGCATACGTAGGCCCAGGATGGCTAGAAAAACTTCCATGACATCGTCGAAGGTACCGGGAAGATGAGGCAATGGAAGGGGAAGCAAAGAGAGTTCTTCAAAACATGTAGGGAAACATGTGTCATTTGACACAAAGGATTCTGATGGTTTAGGTGGAGGATCTATCGAAGGCTATGCAACGAAAGGTGGTTGGCGTGCTGCATGCTTGGGTGTGATTCTTTCAGCATCTCGTAAACACCATAGTTTTCTATCATGACACTCATCTAGTGCCATAGGCGTAGATGTCATGATTATTGTATGATCGGTTGTATATGTATATTGAGGGTGTTAAGCCCAATTTTGTACTATAAACATTATATTTTTTGAAATATATATAAAACATGTTTCTTCAGCTTTACTTATGTTACAATGTGTACATGGATGGAAATGTTTTATTTGATTTAGTTGTGTGACAAATTCCAATCTAATTTTGTTTTAGATTGGAATTTGTCACACAACTAAATCNTGTTTCTTCAGCTTTACTTATGTTACAATGTGTACATGGATGGAAATGTTTTATTTGATTTAGTTGTGTGACAAATTCCAATCTAAAACAAAATTAGCATATGCATCAGATACACAATTAGAACTCTTAGGTATGTGATGATAGGTAATAAAACCAATATGTTTTTCCAAAAGTTGTACCCGTAGGAATCATCAAAGTAAAGTAGGGTCACGCACATGGTAATTGTTGTTCAACTGAAATACTATTAACTGGGAGTCCATGAGAACATCCAAAGAGAAAATACCATGTGAAATGGCATCATGCAAAATTTCTATAACAACTCTATATTCAGCCACATTATTCGTGGATGCACCTAGGAATATGCCACCTAAAGACACCAGTAGACCCTCGGGTGAGTAAACAACCCAAGCAACGGAATCCAACTTCCATGTATGACGCCTGGCCCCGTTTGCAAATCCTAAGTAGACCAAAGACACTGTTGACATCTTCCAACCAAGGGAAAACTCGATAAGCAAGCTGAAGATACAAATAAAGGGAAACTATATATACACTAAATTACATTAGTATACAAAGCGTTACGCCCAATATTGGGGGTCAAGTGTAATATCTTTTCAAATAGAGCCCATTCCTAGGCTCAGCCAACATGTTCCCTTCATAATGTTATAATTCATAGGATCCTTTTTCTAAGACACGTCACACGATATAGGGACCGTTCCACATGGGTTTTAACTTGCCTGCCCCCAATGGTTCTTTGGCTTGATCATATAAAAAAACCAAGCCACCCTCAGTTTACTACAAAGGAAAAAAAAACTTATCGTATTGGACCTTGACACGTCTTTTATTCACTTCGATAGTCGTAGAGGCATCTCAACGTTGCTCGTCAAGATTCTCTAGGTGCATGAGGCATTGTTCAATATTAGAAGTGTTAGTTAGGAGTGCAACTGCCAATCTAACAGAAGGGAATTCATATTCAATAGGTAATATCGACTCCACACCATGTACTAACTAGAATGGAGAAAAACTAATGGTGGTCTTGACCGAGGTTCGGTATGCCCAAAGTGTGGGATATAGCATGATATGCTAGTCAGATTTGCTCTAGCTGACAATTTTCTGCAAAATGGTCTTGAGAGACTTGTTCACGACCTCTACTTGTCCATTTACCTAGGGGTAGTAAGGGGAAGAATGACCATTCTTAAGCCCTATTTTAGATGCTAGTTCTTCCATCATTTCATTCTGAAAGTGACTACCATGATCAGTGACAATCTCACTCAGGATTTCGAACCTGGCTATAATTTGATTGAATACGAAGAAGGCGACAGTATTCTCGTCAGATTTAACTGTAGGCATGGCCTCAACCCACTTAGTAAAGTAGTCTACGACCATGATAATGTGTTGATTCCCCACAACCAAAGTTGGGTTTCAATCCACAAATTCCACCCCCCACATGGTGAAGGGACCGAAAAAAACTACTAGATGGAGAGGGGCTGGATGTGAGCACATTTTTTGAGTGAACACCTAGTAGGGGTGACACTTCTTAACCACTTCAATGCAATCTTTAAATATAGACGGACAAAAATAAATGGCTCGCAAAATTTTCTAGGATGTCGCAAGCCCAGATAGATGACCACCAGAAGCCCCACTATGCCAGTCATTTAGAAAATACTTGGCTTCTTCATGAGTTAAAAAATGACGCAAGATATTGCCAACTCCTCGACGATACAAAGTGTCATCGATGATAAGATAGTTCTTAGCTTGGTATTGTATACGTCATTGATCATCTCAGGAGAGATGCTGAGGGAACTTCAAAGTTTGAAGATAGATAAAAACATCTCCATACCAGGGGTCTAACGACAAGACGGGGAAAATGTGTTCATCTGCAAATGAATCAACATGAATAACATCCTAGTCTAATCATGGGAAGTCGGATATTAGCTCTGCAAACACTAGTGATTTCTTGGATTTTGTAGAAGCAAAATCGAGATCAAAATATTGTAGGATGACAATACATTTATTGTACTTCCCCCCTATGATATGCCTGGTAAGGACGTATTGAAATGGATTGACATCGACAAATACAATAGGTTTGCAAAGCAATATATAATGTCGTAACTGTTGGACTACATGAAAAAAATCCAAAGCTAGCTTTTCAATGTGAGAATATTTAAGTTCGGGATCAACTAAGTTTCGAATGAGATAGTAAATGAATTGCTCACAGAGCTCATCATCCTACTGAACCAACACCATACCAATCGTCTCTATGGACGTAGCGACATAAAGCAAGTAATCTCTATTGTAGTTAGGAGAATTCAGCATAGGCATCGATACCAAGGATTTATTCAAAGCATCGAAGGATTCCTGGGCTCACTCATCCCACATAAAAGGAGTGTCCTTCTTCAAGAGACGCATGAAACCCTTAGTAATATTGGCATAGTTCACTATAAACCAACGTAAAAAATTAGCTTTCCCCTATAAACCTTGAAGTTGTTGAATAGTGCGTGGGGGAGGCAATCAAAGTATTGCCTCAACCTTTAATGAATCTACCATGCTCCCAGTCTCAAAGACTAAAAATCCTAGAAGACAACCTGACCTAACGCAAAAGATGCATTTATGAGGATTCAACCAGATGAAATAATGGAGACATATTTCAAAGACTAGTTGAAGGTTCTTAGGGTGATCAACTCTCTTATGGGAGTGAGGAACAAGATCGTCAATATAGGCTTTGACTATATGTTTGAGATCATGAAATGCGAAGGTTTCTACGACATTTTTAAGGTCGAAAGGCATTTTCCGGTATGTGAAAGTACCCTAATGGAAAATAAATGTTGTCTTATGTTTGTCCTCGGGTTTAATATGAATTTGGTTATACCCTGAAAATTTGTCCATGAAAGAAAAAAATTTGTTTCCTACACATTCGTCGAGAATTTGATTGATGAAGGGTGTCGAGAAGTTGTCTTTAGGATAGGCTTTGTTCATGTCATGAAAATCCATGCATACACATATGTTTCCTTGCTTTTTATTCACAGGAACGGGATTGGACACCCATTCAGCCAAGGGAACTGGGTAGATAAAGCCAACGTTAAGCAGTTTTTCTACCTCTGACTTAATAGCAGGGTCCTTCCAAGGATTGATAGCGCTAAGACGTTGTTGAACAGGATTAGAATCAAAGTAATTTTTAATCTCATGTTTGACAATTCGAGGGTCGATTCCTGGAATCTCTTCATATGACCAAGTGAATACATCTCGAAATTCCTTGAAGAGTTTGGTGTAGATCAGGATTTCTTCTGGCGAACAATCTGCATCGATGTGTACATTTTCAATCTTGCTAGGGATATGAGAGATATCGATCGTGACGATACATGCCATCTTTCCCTTGACATAAATGTCATGTGTATCGAGTGGAACTGCGGCACGACCGACTATCTCGCTCAAAGTAGATCCAAGGTCATATTGTTAGATTCTAGCAAGATCTGGGAGAAAATAAGAGTGAGGATGCATATCATCCCAAGGTTTGTTAGAACCATTCATGGCTTCAATGATAGATTCATCTGAAGTAAAAGTATCATTGAGGCATTCATGTGAACAAGACGACGAAGTGGCCCACAAGGGCTCCAAGACAGGATCCTCCTCGTCCATCTGCGAGGTAACATGATTTAGATCGACAGAAGAGTCAAGAACAACTTGATACAAAATATCTATTTCCGATAATGGCCATTCCAGAATGTGACTTTCCTTCAAAAGACGTTGTCGAGGAAGGTAGGTTCCAAGGATCGTTAAAATAGGAAGTGCGGAAAGGAATGAACCTCTCTGACGAAACGGGCCTACTAGACATGGTGTAAATATGGTGAACCGGTGACATGAAGTCAAAGGTACCCATAAGGGATGAATACATTCCGATACTGATATTCTTAGTTGTTGGCTGAGAATTGTCGATCACGGGGATCGATGGTCCAACAAATGGACTGGGACTAGCATACGTAAAGGACAACTGATCGATCGTCACGATATTCCCATTCTGAGGAAAACAAAGTGTACAAAATATGGACGATATGATTACAGTCATAGCATAAGTCGAATTGCATCCTAGTAACAAGTTATAATCAAGGGGCGCATCAACCACCTCGACATCACCTCTACAATATTCCCACCTAACTGGACTGGAAAGACAGGAAGAATACTGTGAGGGAAGAGGGAATGACCATCAAAAGAATTCAACATGGTCGGAGATTGAGAAATGGTCGGAGAGCCGAGGGATTTCCAACAGATCAGGGACATCACACATGTTGCAGTGCCTTCATCAAGAAAAATATGCTTGATGGTATAATTTGAGTAACCCACATGGATTTGGAATTCTGCATGGTAAGGCAAGCGAGGCTTCACATCTGTGACATCAAAATTGATAACTTTTGAGCCACAAGGATCTAGAGCTCCTAATGCAGATATCAAGGAATTCCTCTGTGAAGGAAACATCTAGAGTACCTCTAGAGCTGACATCGCACAAGGGGTTTGACACAGTCTCTCAAAAATAGAGTAATTTTGGGTGGCTCTAGAATTAGGATTGTGGGTAGAGCTCTTAAGTACTCATTTCAGAATACGAGGCAGGGGCTCTAGTTTTTAGATCTATATGGGCATCTCCAGAGGAGGGGGAGAATCTATACTAGGTACAGTCTGTCGAGAACTGTAATTACGATATCGAGTGGATACATTAACCTCAAATTTAATCATGTTGATGCATAAATGGTCACCATCTTGCGTCAGTGGGTTTTTCCTCCCACTTGCCACAATTCCAACATTCGAGGAGCTTGAGGCAATGTGTTGGTTATGTGAAAAAGGATTAGTTAGCACGACGGAAGGTAGAGACAAAAGCCTCGCAACTTCCACGAGTTTGGGGCATAAATGGGTAAGGTGATCATCTATACAAAGCTTATAGGGAAAATTCAGCTTCCGCCTTTCTTTCTTTCCCTCACCAGCATTAATATTCATCTTCTCATTATTACCACTGTCCTTGGATTTAATATTATTCTTCCCACCCCTATGATTATTTTTACTTCCTTTGCTTTTATTCCCTCCTAGTTTCTTGTTACCATTCGGACTAGTTGACAATTGCACTGAGTGTACATCCATCGATTGAGTGGGATTAGAAGACACAGATGAATCTGGCCCTCCTATAGACTAGTTTAGAGACAATTCTTTCAAATGGCTTGTCACCGATTCTGTGGATTTCATATTGACAGAGCCCAAAATGCCATCGGCATGAGGCCCGAGATTTTGTCTGAGGTCATATTTTGACTTCGGTGCATATGGAAGAATCTCGTATAACATCCTAGACTAAGCATATATAATATCTAACTATTAGGATTTAAAAATCACTTCTTCCTCAGAAATAACCCCATATGTAGAAACATCCTTCGAAATTTAAGGCATGAGAGATTTAAGGAACCACTATAGCAAGAATTTTGGGGGTATGTAGGCCTTGATAAGCCTCTTCCATCTATGCCACTCCTAGATGTGATCTAAGATATGAGTGGCCCTATCCTGACGAAATGTCGACAGAAGTTTGATGCTAACATCGTAACGAAATGACAATTGGAAGTGATTGAGGAATACTAAAACCAACTGATTAATAGTTTTCTATGCCCCCCTATGTAGCTCGATATACCATTTCACGGAATTCCCCACAAGTGTGCGTTGAAAAAATCTTAATCGAATAGAATCGTCATTAATAAAATTTGAAGAGAACCACAGGTGAAAGGTGGTAACGTGATCACGAGGATCCTCACCAGTCCTTCCCTTGAATTTTGGGATATCCGAAGGAATCTTAGTGGGGACGGAGGGCCATGACGGATCATGATGTATGAGGTCATTCATTAACTTAGACAAGTATGGAAGATTGAGCATGGCCAGAAAAGGGAGATGGGGTTGCGACATCTGGCCCCAAGATTCCTGGAAATATTGTGGTTGGGGAATCGTAGCCCATCCAAGGTTATGGTAAGCACTCTGGCCTTGTCTAAGGTTATAACACCCTCCTCTAGATTAATTCATAAGGGGTTGGTTGGGCACCATTCGAGTAGGAATTTTCTGATGAGGGTTATAAAAACTACCCCCAGCCATAGTGACTTTGGGCTGGGGGTTTCCCAAGGTGTGAAACTGACCTCCGGTTGAGAATCCGAAGGATAAAGGTGGATTCATCATGAGAAATGTGTTGGTCAAAATCTGCACAGAGGAGGTGGGTGTAAAGGATGGAATGTGAGCAATATCTTGTCCTCTAGGTTGGTTACTCCATCCAAAAGAAACAAGATTAGACCCGATATTAAGAGGATGAATGCCTCCAATGGTAGGAGTTGTTTGAGAGAAATGAGTGCTACCAAACGAGAATGGAGTGTGTGGAGGAGTTGTGCCCCCAAGTCCAATGCTAGCATTTGTACCAACCATTGGGATGGAATTTGAAAACTGTAATGTGAAATTTGGCATACCATAAGAAAAAGGACTAGAGGCCATAGGGATGGACTGACCGTTATAGCCTAGTGAGTGACAAAGAGACCCAAAAGGGTTCATGGATATAGGTTGAATATTCACTATAGGACGGGCATAGGTGTTGATAGTCACCTCCGACACTACAATCATTGTGGTTTAAGGTGTCAAAGGGGTACCATTAACTATAGTAGGTATGGGAGTGGAAGGAATCCCAATATCTTATTGACTCACTTCAGTACTCATCCTTGTATGATCACAAGTTTGATAAGTGGAGGTGTGTGTACCAAGTTTGATAACTTTAATCCTTTTAAAAGGAAAAGACTCAAAATGAAGTGGTAATTGTAACAAGCATCGAGAACTGCGAGGAATCTGGTCTAGCTCCACGATGACTCAAGACTCGTGATATAAAAAAAAAATCATAAGGCCAACTTGTAATCAAAGAGAACACCAAAAATAATCAAACAACCAATATGCACACAAACATGATAAAGTGGCTGAAAGGGGCCTCCCTCTCTAAAGTAGGTATGCCTCGCAGAAGAGGGTTCCAATACTCCTCTACTAAATATCGAAGGTATCATAATCAATTAGAAGGGCCCTCGTGGGATTAACAACTAGTCGGTCAGATCCCACCGGAGAGGTAATCATCCATAAAGGTTGTGTGTTGTTCGACCTTTATCTCACACAGGGTACCTACAGAATAAACCATGCAAGTAACCTATGTGGTACCTATGTCAAGAAACTAAGAAACCAAGGTATAACCGATGCATAGGTGAAGATTCGTAAGTCAGGTCCATTGTATGGGTAGGGTAACAAATCCTGAAACCTTGAAAGCACCGCCTCTCACAGAGGTAAGGGTACTAGAAAGATCCCCATATACGAATAGATCCCTAGAAATATCTCTAATGCTAAGAAGGTATCAGGGGGATATCCCTTCAACCAACCTCACATGACCTCGTGTTTAACTCCAGTGTAAGTGGAGCCTCCTGGTATTACCAATTATACAATGGATTTCTCCACTCCCATAGTCAGACACATATGTTGATTTAATAGCCTTGGAGAAGTTTACTCACAAAATCCTATTCCAAGACTATAAATCCTAAGATAGTTTGTGCACCCTAGAAAAATAAAATCGTTACTAATCAATTTTAAATTATAGTGTTACTTTTAGTGTCCTTTCTTACTAAAAATGTTGCGGTTGTGAAACTAGTGATGTTGTGACTCAACAAGTAAAATAAATGAATATGAATACATTGCAAAGTCCTAACTTCAATTCCAAATAAATGATATGATTTTCAAAATGAAATTCTCAATTCAATTATGCAATTCTAAATAAAATGCAATCTTTCTTTACATGTACTAAGATAAATCACAAAGACTCGAGAGATCAAAATGCCAACAATGTAAAATGCCTAATATTTTTGTATATTCAATATAAGATAATGAAAATGCAATGAATGAACAACAACTTGATATTAAAACTCTATTGTGTGTAGATAGAGACAAACCAAGTAGGATATCAAGGACAAATAACACCCAGACAAAGATGCAAGGAAAATCCAATGAAAAGGCTGATGAGAAATGAACCGCCCAAAATTTCTACCAAATAAAGGTTTCTTGTCATTCCACAGACACTTAATGGTCATAAAAAAGACCCAAGAAGACTCAACAATCATCAAAACCTACCCAAGAATCATCAAACCCAATAACCAAGAAACAAAGGCTGATGTATGCAACTATTCAAGGGAAAAGCGCATATATATGCTTCTTGCAGAAGGAGAACACGTGTATGTACATGACTATCTGGAAAAAACTCGCGTGTATGTGTCAAAAAATAGCCAGGCTAAGGACAAGGCTAGGAAACTCAGACTTAGAGTGAAAAGAGGTTGTCAAGCAATCATATGACAAGAAACTCAATATAAACGAGAGAAATCTAAGGCGAAAATCACTCCAAACCCTGAAAAATAAGATTTTATCCTTAGTATGCTCACCAATTTTGTTACGAGGAAAATCTCTCTATGGCTAGGGGTAAACCACAACATATGGAAATGACTGTAGAAATCAAATCTAATCTCAAGTATGTTATATAAACAAATATGATAGAAAGACAAGATAAAATTACTACCTCATCTAGACGTTCGGTGAAGTCCACCATTGAGCACTTGACTCAAAGCAATACACCTGCAACTAGTCCTCAACAACCAAGAAACACAAGCATATAGTGATAATATATAATGTTAGCACATTAAATAGCATAATCCATCAACATTCATAACAAATACACCCATGGAATAACAATTTAAATATTTGCAAGATATTAATTGGACGAGAAAAGAGTATTTCTATTAAAATGTAATCAACAAAAGTGAATGAATTACAAACTTTTGTGTCGGCATGATTCGGAATCGAGAAACTAAGTTCCTTACAGCTGGGCCTCCACCAAAGGAAATCTCATATAAGAGAGACAATGAGGTTCGTAATCATGTAGGGAAGAGCTTGGGGGTTGAACAACATGTTCAAACTTAAAAGGACAAAGGGATGCAGACTCAATATGAAGTGAATAATTTCTCTAGAGTAACTTTGCTCTCAAAGTTGAATTCTTCTCCTCTTTTCCATAGCTCAGATTTGGCCTATTTGTACCCTTCAAGTGGAATTGAAGGGTCAATTCAGAACGTTTCCAGCATGTGGAATGTCAAGGATCATGGATCTCGTGACATGGCATGGAAATCTGACACCATTTTTCAATTTTGGGCACAAATCCCAATGTACACGAGTTGTAGTGGTGCAACCTACATATACACATGTTTTACTATAGGTAGGGCGCGTATATGTGGAAAAATAATGTTTTTAGCTCTAGGATTTGCAAAAAGGGACTTCAAGTCTACATAGGGAAATGGGAAAAGGCCCTCTGTGCAAGTTTGCACAGGGTGAGGCAAATCTTGCTATAACACTTGGAAAAATTCTCCTTTGACATGAACATGGTCCAATAATTGGGCTACATTGTTAATGAGCATGGGGTACAAGTTGATCCAGCTAAGATACAAGTCATCTATGACTAGCCATTCTCTACCACACTAACCAAGATTTGGAGCTTCTTGGGACTTGCCAAATTCTACCGATGGTTCGTGTTTGGATTCTTCCATATTGCATGGTCCCTCAGCCAAGTGACCAAGGGAGGTGGTAGGGGAAATTTCACATGGGGGAAGGAACAACAATGAGCATTTGATGATCTGAAGCATCGATTGTGCTCATCTCCAGTACTCTCCTTACCCAATCTGCAACAACCACTCAATATTGAGACTAATGCATATGACTATGTTGTAGGCGTAGTTCTCACTCAACACAATCATCTGGTAGCCTACCATTGTGAGACACTCTCATATACTGTCTAGAAATACCCCACCTATGAGAAGGAAATGTATTCCATTGTACAATCCTGTTGTCAATGGGAACATAACATTATGGGAAAGGAGAGAATCATCCACACTGATCACAACCCTCTGCAGTTCATACAGACACAGGGGAAGTTGCAGAACGATCGCCATCAAAAGTGGTCCACTTACTTGCAGCAGTTCCATCTCAACATCAAGTATAATACATGGAGCACATATCATTTCGCTGAATTCCTCAGTCGACCTCATGTGGTTGCACTCACCAGCGTGCTCCATTTCTATGGATATGAGGCATTTGAGTGGCCCCAACTTAATCAACAAAATCCAAACTTCACCACCACCTATCAGTGCTTGGGTAGATGCTCGAATGTCACCGATTTTCACATTTAGGATGGACTATTATTCCATATGGGCCATCTTTGTGTTCCTGCAAGTGAGCGTGCAAATATGATTTGGAAGGCTCACTACAGTCGGATGACAGGACCCTTTGGCGTGGAGAAAGTTGTGGTCGTTCTATAGAAGCATTTTTATTGGCCAAAACTTCGACAGGACGTCAGCAAGTATATCTAATCTTGCACTGCCTATTCCATTTCCAAGCCATCCATCAAGAAGCAAGGCTTATACACCCCTATTCCTACTCCCGAGAATTCTTGGGAATCCATCTCGATGGATTACATGTCTGGCCTTCCATCCACCAAGCAAGGTAATGATTGTGTATTTGTGGTGGTTGATCGGTTTTTGAAGATGGCCATTCTCTCAGCCTGCAAGAAGAGCATCACAGTGGCAGATACTTCCAAGCTCCTCTTCGAACAAGTGTGGGTCCATTTTGGGATACCATAGGCCATCATCTCTGATCAGGAAAATAGGTTCCTCATCACATTTTGGTCGAGTCTCTGGTCACTATTGGACACCAAGCTTACTAAATCCACTGCCTTCCACCCTCAAACTAATGGCCAAATAGAGGTTGTCAATCAGATGATTGTGCACATCCTGTGCATGTATAACTCTATGCATCCGCGCACATGGGATGAGATTCTTCCTTATGTTCAACAAAACTATAAAAAGGATCTCCATAGCTCCACTGACAATAGCCCCTTTTAGCTGGGGATAGGATTCCAACCCTTGGGTCCCATTGATGTTGCACTATCTCTTGCAATAACACATAAAGATTCTTCCCATGTTCAGTTTGAGGCCGACAAAGCCACTATATTCATTGATCAGATTCAACACATCCTCCAATATGTTCATGAGATTTTGCAAAACGCTAATGCTAAGTACAAGCAGCGCCATGATAAACAACAGGTATCGCACAAGTTTTAGATGGGAGACAAGGTCTAGTTATATTTGTAGAAAGAACACCTTATAGGGCCCCATTGGAAGATCCATCCATTTTTCTATGGGACTTACACTATCACCAAGGTTGTGGGTGACAATCCTTTTGAGCTCAACACTCCACCCTTCCTTGGCTTGCACCCATTGTTCAATGTGGACCTCCTCCGACCATATTTTCCACCATTATTGAACACCTCAGAGATCGTAGAATAGTTGATACCAACAAATCTCAACCTTTATTGCATGGAACAGGCATCCACTGATCAAATAATGGACACACAGGTCAAGGGAACTTGCCAACAGAGGATCCAACTTTATTGGGTTGTCAAGGCAGGGCAACTCCTGCACCAAGGAAAGTGGCTCAGCCGAAGCCAAATTCAACAAAAATTTTCTCACCTGATGGGGGCACTCAACACAATGGATACCATTGCTTCCTAAGGGGGGAGGACAAATCCAGGTGGATATTGGTGGCCACCCACCTATTCCAACTAGATCCTTTTGACAATTTTAGTTCAACACGTTCTTCTGTAATTATTTGTAATTATGGGTTCTATACTTTTAGTGTTTTCTGAAGCCCTACACAGCTTCCAGGTGTATATTGTTGGCCACCCACCTAATCCAACTAGCTTAGTTTGGTATTTTTTATGTCAGTACATCCTTTTGTACTTCCAGGGTTGTTTTGGGGCCCCAAACTATTTTTTTTTTGGCTTTCCATATTCAAAATATAGATAGAGTCAAAGTTTGATGACATAATGTGTATTTCTCAAAATTACCTTTCCAACGGGATATCACATGCCCAAAACAGAGGTTGTATGAAAAAACTACGACCCTGTGAAGTTGAGGTAACAACTTACCCATCGGGGGCCACATAACTTTTGGCATTTCATCACCTAGGGTTAGGTTTTTGGATGTCTATGTTTTTGGAATTAGTGAGTAATGTCAAAAAGGCCTCTAGAGCCTCATTGTAATGATTCTTCTCAGACGGATGCACCTAGCAACCATATCTCTTCTAAGAGATAGCTACCACCATCCGAGCAAGTTGCTTTCAGTTCTACAGTTTTACAGTTTCAACCTATTTTATTTATTCAATAGAAGTTATTGTTCACTAGATATCTCTTGTTGTTCTCCATATCTCTATGTTATTGTATTCATTCTGTTATTGAATTTGTTCCCCTCATAAATCTGGATCAGCTAGACTCGTCAAAGGTTACACGTCGAGTTTTATACCTCCCACAACTACCGTAATATCAACACTCCCTCCTAGCTAGAGAGGTATTAAAGGAAATGGTCTTGAGCACAAATATACCATTCACTCTATAGAATTATCATATCCACACATGCTATCTCATGATCAAATCACAAGCACCATCATCATTATCCACCTAGATAGTCTCTATGGAAATTGGAACAATTCCATCTAGTAGAACACAACTATGTCTATTCATAGTAGTATACAACTACTATCCAGTGGTATACAACCACTCCTAGTAGTACATGACTACTAACCAGTGACACATAGTCACTACCAGTGGATCACATCCACCACAATAACATACAACTATTGTCCAGAGACATATAGTCTCCAAAAAAATCATATCATTTGATATCAACAATGTCATGATATGAACTGAATCATCTAGGCCACTCTTCCACTCACATATGTAAGATCTGGAAGAGCATATTCCCTTGGAAAGTTAAACATTAGCCATGGGCTATCTAGAATATACTTCTTAAGTGAAGAAGAATAAATGTCCCTAATTTATGAACCTGGACCATTCAACCTAACTGGGCCATTATTCCGACATGATTCACAATGCTTGAAGAGAATGAGTCTTCCTTAGGGAATGAATGTCCCTGATTGTTGTACCTGGACCATTCAAACTAGTTGGGCCATTCCTCTGGCACGATTCACAATGAAACCTGGAGAGAATGAGTCTTCCCTACGGAATCACAGTTTGGACCATTTCCTACGGAAATGACTGTCATGTACCAACTTCCTGCATTGGACTATTATTCGAAATTGCTCACAACTATGAACTTCAAAAGAATGATTGTCTAGAGAGGTAGACCATTTTTCTTGAACACTTCTCAGAGTGAATTCTAAGGAGAATTATTGTCCTAGACCATTCCCCCACACTGTCCACAAAGGGAATCGATGTCTATGGTACATCAAAAATATTTCGGATCAAGGTTGTTCGTTCTGGACCATTTTCCTAACTAGAAAATGACTTTCCATCAAAAATCTTGGACCACTTTCTAGACTGGAAAGTGACTGCCCAACCTAGACCATTTTCCAAACTGGAAAATGACTGTCCATATATCAATAACATATCAGTTCTCCCTCCCAAACTGGGGATTAATCACTTCCTTTTCTAATAAGGAAGTCATCTCCACAAGTTCCATCTTGTCCCTTAAGTACGTAAAATTTTCATCTTGGACAGAGGCTTTACCAAAATATATGTTATCTGCTCATTAGTGGAGATATACTAGAGAACCACTTTTCCCTTATGAACTTTATCACGCAGAAAATAATGCTTGATCTCAATGTGCTTTGACCTGTCATGGGACACTGGGTTCTCTGAGAGGTTTGCATAGCTCTAGTTATCACAATATATCACGGTTGAATCCAACCCCTGATCAAATAGTCTAGAAACTGGCTTACGGAGCCACACTACTTACATACAAGCATCACAAGATGCAATATATTGTTCTTCTGCAATGATGAGTGAAACAAACTTATGTTTCCTACTATCCCATGATATCATGGAAAATCTCAAATTGAAACATATCCATTAAGTAATTATTCTATTATCTTCACTCCTTGCCCAATCTAAATCGATAAATCCATGCAGCTGTATATCATAACTCAAACGTCCCACGAAGATATTTCAAGGCATGATTTACAATTATTCAATTCTCATGGCTAGGTTCCACCTGGAACTGACTCAACATGTTTACAGAAAAGAAAATGTTCATCCTAGTATTCATAGAATACATCAAGGAGCCAATCGATTACCAGTACAGGGACGGGTCTACTGGATAAAAGTCTCCCAACTTCTTCAGATATGTCATCATGGGAGTTTTCCATGGATTTGCAATCCATCATCCCGTACTTCCGAAGAACCATTTCGATACACTTCCTCTATCATAATAAGTTTTACCATGCTTCTGTTGTACATGAGAGGCTCTGCACCAGGTTGCTTGAATCCATACAAGGTCTTATTCTATCTGCATACATGGGTCTCTTTCTGGTATACCTCAAAACCTTGAGGTTGTTCTACATATGCTTCTTCTTCAATTAATCTATTGAGAAGAAAATTCTTTATATCCATATGATGTAAACTCCAACCCATGGATACTGCAAGATATATAATGGCTCATCTAGAGGTATATATGGTTACTGGAACAAGCGATCACCATAGTCTTCTCCCTCCTTCTGGGAGAGCCTTCTAGTTCTGAATCTCTCCTTGTATCTATCAATTCTTCCATTCATAAGTATTTTCCACAATTTCTCACATACATTGTTCTTCATCACATCTTCCTTCCATTCCTTTTGTTTGACTTCTTCTAGTGGATTCAAAACATGTTGGTAGTCTTATGATTCTCGATATAATAACTGCTTCAATTACTTGTTCTGACTTTTCTTTCTTTCTTGGAATCTTCATGTTCTTCCTCATGTTTCTCTTCAATATTGGAGTCCATGGAATATTCTATAGATTCTATGCCCTTCCTTTCTGAATGTTCCATTTTCTTCTTTTCATCATAGGAACATAAATGTAGATGGACAACCAAGGATATTCAAGGCTTCTTTTCAAAGAAGACTTCTTCTAAATTCAAATTGAACACATGTTTCTTATCATGGCTGCTACTTCTAATGAAGAACATGAACAAATACTTCATAGTATTCAAGGTTTCTTTAATGTATCACATCATTGAGGATTAGCTCCCTCCTAATCCCATCTTCATTCCTGAACGAGCAATATGCATGCCCTTCTTTTGGAATTATGGAATTAACTCCCTTCATCTAAGAGAGTCCATGCTTCCATCTGCATATTTCTTACTTTTTGTAAAGTGACACAAGTCTATTCTAATTTCCTCTTGATTACTGACTTCTTTCTAGTCCGACTCCTTCTGGGTCTCTTCAAGTTTGGTTTTGATTGCGACCCATCTGGCAGGTTTTACTTATATACAATTATAATAGGTTCCAGAGGGATTGTCACCAAAGGTAGTCAATGTACTTCATCCTTTTCAAATACATTAATAGTAGTCATTGTAATGGAAATACTTATCTTGTTCTTCTCCCATAGGTATTGTTTCATTAACATTGACAATCTTATATTCTAAGAAACAGATACACATGATATGTATGTAAACATGGTATGTGCAAGGACTATGTTACAAAAGAATATTGTTACCATGACTAGTAGAAGAAGTCTTCTTCATCCTGCTTGACTTTCTTTAAGGGTTCCTTTTCTTTGGAAACTGTTGCTTCATGTGTTTCCTTCATTTTTTTTAACTCGAGACACTGGTTCATGTAGTGACCATATTTTTGACAGTTGAAGAATTGTATTTTTGACATATCCTTTTCTTGATTTGGTTTCTTCCTTGAGCCAAACTTCTTCTTATTCTTGAATTTCTTGAAATTTGTTGTGTATTCTTGATCATCATATTTATTTTGGGATTTCTCTTTTGTGATAATTCTTGATTCTTCTTGTGCATAGAAAGTCCAAAGTTCTTCAAATGTTAGATACTTCATTCTTGTGTTCATGCTTGCGAACAATGCATCCCATGTCTTGGGAAGTCCATTAAGTACTATATTTACTAGTTCCTTTTCTGAAATGATTTTCTCAATAACTTGTAGTTGATATATTAACTGATATATTCTTACAAAGTATGATGTTATGCTATCATCCTCATTGATTTTCATGTCACAGAGCTCATTCTTCAGACATATCACTTGTCCAGTATTTCTGACTAAGAAGATGTTAGTTAGGGAATCGTACATCTTATTAGATGAGTCAAGAAGAGAAATGTAGGGTATCAAATGATCCTTTATAGAGTCCACTATGATGCTCATATAATTGATTTCATTGTCCTTGAACTTCTCCATAACTGCAACGTTTTGAGGTTCCTTCTCTTTTCTCGCTTCAAACTGTAGTTCCATGATCTTTCCTTTCATGATATCCAACAGTTTATTCTTGTCAAGGATGAGGTCAATCCTTGTCTTCCATACTTTAAAGTTATAAGTACCTTCTAACTTGTTTTCTGACTTCATAGAGTAAGTCATGACTGTTGTGTCCTTTTCGTCACTCCAATGAGCAAAAGAAGGGCACCTGCAAGTATAGCTGGGCCTGATAGACAGGACAGAGGTTAGTTTATGAATCAAATGACTCAATCGCATGAAATAAACAAACAACTAAGATAATAATAGCTAAAGAAATAACTAAATAAATGAAACTAAAATGCATGAGGAAACTTGAACCAAAAATCAATCAAAGGACCAATAATCATGCCACCAATGGATAGATTGTATTAGTGGGAAAACACCAAAGAGAAAAAGGAGGACTTGTGGATCCCCTCTTCTTCCGAGGGAGGGCTCTTGAATCCCCTATGAGAGAGCTCTTCTTACAAATGGAAAACTAGAAAGTAAATGGTGAAGAAATCGAAGCTTATTCCCTCAAGAGGTGAGGTGAATAGCTTAATGAAATGATGTTAATATGCTCCAAGAAGGAAAGAGGTTCCTTGTAGGAGAATAGAGGCAACATAACAATACAATGACATTCTTGAATTCATAGTGCACCCATGGCCTCTTTTTATAGAAAATATTTTAGGCATTATCCAACCGATCTTTAGTGTGAACAAGGGGCCCTTTAGGGCACCCTTAGGTCTTTTATCAGCCCCCTACTCAGATTCGGCTCGGATTTGAGGGTCAAATCGACTTGGGAGATGAACCAGAAGTGGGTGAGGGGTCGACAAGAACCATAAATGTGTCATTCACAGGAGTGCAAAGATTTTATCATACACAGTTGCACATCAAGCACATGTGCACTATTTTGGCTTCTTTGGCCTACGTACATGCATGCGCTTCCTGTAGTGTTTATGTGCATGTCACTTTTATAACCAATTGTATAGTTTGTGACTTTTGGAAATGTATTTTTGGTATTGTATGTGAACTAATAGGTGTTTGGAGATGCTGGATTCCTGTAACCATTTGTAGACGAAATTTCAGTGATAATAGATGCCCCCTGATGTGTGAGGTTAGGAGCATACGTATAGCCAAAATACATCAACGTTTCTTCTACTAAGAGTATCATTGTAAGAAAGAGTGCTGAGAGGAACTGCAAGAGTGACCCGTTGGAGGGAGAGGGGAAACTGTGGGACTAGACCTTTCTCTAGGTATGAAAATAAAGTATGTATACAAACGACGCAGGCATGCCCCATGCTCGTTTCATGTAGCTCAAATATGTAAGACAGTAAGTGAAGTTGTATGCTGATGTAGATAACTATAGCACCCTCCAGGGCAGTTTGATAATGGTAGATGACAATTCAGATGGTGAACATACACTGAAAAGAGGTGATGACACCTATACGAATTGTCGATGACTCGTAGGCATTGATGGCCTAGCAGATTCAGAGGTCTTTGGATAGTATAAAACAACTGCAATAGTCACAAAGTAAGACCCACCGTAACATGAGATTGTGTTGAAGTTGAATGTTAAGAGGTTCAATGACAGCAGAGAGTAATGATGGTTCTCTATGTACCATCCAAGGCTTCTCATTGTAAAGGTAATGAGGGTCAAGATATTGTCGCCAGTATGGAAACTGTACTGATGTCGAATGAAAGGGAGACACGACTCCAAGAATAAAAAGGGCATCATGAAATACACTGGATGAGATTAGGAATTGATAAGGAACATGGAAGAAGTCAAGATGCGGTGAGACTCAAGACTTCCCTTGGTTGGGGATATATGTGAAGTATGAGTGGCAACAACCGTGAAACTGGATCTAGCATCAGGGGGACGACTAGACATGGTATAATTGTGCCAGAGGCATGAAAAAGTGGACAAACTCAAATATTAGAGGTATATGGACTGTGGGATACTTGGGGTTTATGAACAATGTCAACAAGAGTAGAAGGTAATGAATGCCCCAACCAAGGGAAACATGGGTTACTTTGTCAGAAAAATGAAGGTCGCCAAGGGCAAAAAAAAAGATATGTAAAGGCTGGGAACAAAAGGATTTTTACAACGATCAAATGAATAAAGAATAATTTGGGATGAGTGTACATATATAGAAATGGGCGCCCCAGTGAAAGATGGATTGGCCAGTGAGGACGCAAGTTTCGTGGATAAATGGTGGAGGGTGCAGGCCCCATGGGTGGGTTTCTATATATGGTGAATGAATGGAGGGCAATTTGCAGATGGGAAAAATGATAGTGGATGAGATGGAGGGTTAATGATACTATGGGAGTGCAATCAAATGAGAACCGTGAGGATATATCTTGGGAGTTCATTTGGGAAAGATAGCATAATGAGGAGAAGGAGTATGTGGTTGATTCTCAAACATGCATAAGACTATCGAGACTCCCATCCCTACGGGGTGAAAGCAGCATGAGTGCCAAAGTGCCAAGGGGACTATGAATGGGACAACTCATGCAGGGGAGAGTGCTACTGGGTGACAGTACCGAAATGCAGTGAAGGTGATAGTACTATAGAGCCGGATGTGAGGATCCTACTGGAAAATGTCAAGGGGTGTGACTTGGAAGATGCAACTTGATATTTAGAGGGAATGATTACATGCCAGTTTCGATCATATACCTGAAGGGGATGCATTGATTTGTGATAACCAAGTACCTTCACAAATGAAAACCAAATACTTGACATGAACAATATATGAAGATAAAAAACATATAACAACTATTTGATAATTTTGAACATGAGCATGCGTACTTGGGCATGATGTGAAAAAAATGCTCCCCCGGGGCCTAGGATGGATTGTGAACCTGGGAATGTGACTTTGTAGGTGGCAGGATCCTAATCCCATGGCTGAAGATAGATCAAAAAGCGGATGCTCCGAGCTCCTGTAATTGAGCATGGAAGTTTGTAAAAAGGGAATATATATAGCTGTGGGGCCCACTATGCCACCTCATTTGTACCTGCTGCCTTAGTGAGTTGACGAGAGGTTTATAGAGGAGATTTGGAGATTACAGGAGTTCAAGCCAGCTAATCCAGGATTTGTGAGAGCCAGGTTAGTGGTCTCATCCTTGTGCATAGTAGTTAAGGTTTATTTTCTAGGCAGGGTCATACAGATGGTCATACTACGGGTTTCTATAAGGGTGGGCCCCCAAGTGTGTGGGAAATCAAAGGAGACTCACACAGAGGTGTGTGGCTGTGTTGAATACATCCATGCATGGGGGTGCATGAGTGAGGAAAATAGGTGTGTGTTGGATGCGCGCCTGTTCGAAGTACAATTGTGCACTGTGCACAACTGTTTCTCTGATAGCTACGCACTAGTGCACAACTGTGTAGCAAACAAGTGCGCATGAATGCATGCCTATGGGTGTGAAAAATGTGCATTGATGTGCATATGTTTCTTTGATAGCTTCACATTGATGCGCAACTGTGAGAAGAATATGCACGCATATGTGCGCGCCTATGGGGGATGACAGCCATGCACATGAGGCAAAGTTGGGGGGTTTTGAAAAAACTTGTATTTTTGGAAGTTTTTGTTTATGAATAGTGATGTTGATAAAGTGTTGTTTGTGTGAGTGTAGGTGATCAGTTTAGGATGCCAATCCACTAGAGGGAGAGGGAATGGTAACGCCTCAGGGAGGCGGTGATAGATGAGCCAGGCGTTCGAGGACCTTTGGCACCATGTGGGATGCTAAAGTTCTTCATTTGCCCATTGCTAAGGGAACAGGAGTAACTGTTGCAGTATCTTATTTCTACGTGGAGTACTGAGGTGTAGTGCTTCATTGTGCGGTGGGAGAAACTGACATTCTCTACGATGGAGGATGTATATTTCTTGACCGACCTCCCTTTTCGGTGGAGGCCCCTACCTATTGATCCCCAGTTGCCAGGGGATGTTCACTTGGCAGACTTGGTGCGTAGGTATTTTTCAGGGCCGAACTTTACACAAGGTTTGGTCGTTCGGATTGAGGCGATGGATGCACTCATGCATCATTGCATCACAGTGATGATTGTGAGGATCTACGGATCCTTAGTGACTCAGCGGATCAGTGGTGGTATGATGAGGACTATTCAGAGAGCATTAGGTGGAGATTTTTTTTCTTGGGGCTTGATGTTGCATGCCAAGATGATGGGGCAACTTAACCGATGTTGAGTCGCCGACTCTGGTGAGTTTTCCTTTGGGTCGATCTTGGTGGTATGGGTTTTGGAGAGGGTGCCCATGTTGCACCCTAGAGTGTTGTTGTCAGTGGCTGATGCACGGGAGCCATGACTGATACGGTGGGCATCAATTTTTGTATGGCATGGAGGTGGGGAGGGTGGCCATTATTTTACGGCCGATATGTCGCGTATGTGGCGCCATATGCCATGGATCATACTGTAGTTCCCATATGGTGGGATGGACTTCCGACAGGACCTAGATATGGTTTTACCTCCTAGAGAGGATTGGGACCATAGAGGTATGTTTATGGACTTTATGTTTTGTGGTTTTGATATTATAGCATATGTTTTATGTATGGATGGATGTTGATGCTATCATTTATTTGTTGTGTGTGCAGATGTGGGGCCACGAGGCCAAGAGGTGGAGTTGGTCCGAGAGCTGGCTCGTCAGGGTTTGATGAGACCATCATGGGGAGATTCGTGGGAAGGAGATCCGCGGGCAAGAGAGATACATCGAAGGGATGATTCTAGTGCGAGGCCAGTCAATGATGCAAGAACTGGCAGGAGATGCATATTTGACGACCCTGGTGCAGGGCCATCACATGCGCCTTAGGGAGAGGCTGGCAGGGATTTAGAGGATTTCCACCGTCGATTGGAGGTGGTATTACAAGGTGTGCCCGAGGGTATGTGGTCCCACATCCAAAATGAGAGAGTCCTGGAGCAGTGTGTGGGTGGCCCTGCTGAGTTGCAGAATCTGATCCGCAGAGCAGCTGTAGCGGGGGAAATGATGACTGGACAACTGCCCCCTGGACCAGGAGGATCCCCAGCTAGGGGGGGAACTCCTGCAGATAGAGGACTTGGTGGTGGTGCCCTAGAGGCACCATGAGTTCTATTTTGTACTATGTTTGTATTTATATAGGCCTGCGATCCCATTTTGTATAGGGTAGTGTGACACCTATTCTATACCTATAGGGATGAGGGTGCCCACTTGCCTACGAGCGATGTACATGTTGTAATTTTTTGTAAACATTGATGATACATTGAGCATTATATATATATATATATATATATATGGATATACATGCTTATGATCTCTGTGATTTTCACATGTGATGATATGATTCTTTTTATAATGCTTGATCTATATGCTGTGACATACTTTTGATGATTTATGTACGTGTGATGATGTCTTGATGTGATATATGCCAATCTAACACTAGGTTAGCCATATTATCTTCTATTTGATTGAATTTTCGTGGAATATATGTAAATGATATTGAATCAAAATGTTGAGATAAGAGTCTAACTTGCAGGTATTTGCAGAAAAGGAAAGGATCGTGGACACGGTGCACATTGTTGAGTTGTAGGATGACAAGTTGGGAATCGAGTAGGACACTAAGGTGACGAATGTGGTGGTGACTGGCCTCGGAAAGGAGGCCAATGATGGTTTTTCATTCTACTTTGTTGTTTTTTGTTGAGCCCAAACATATGACGTTGGAGTGGAGCAGTTCATGTGAGGGGGTATAGAGGGCCCAAGTGGCCGAAACGAGATTTTGTGTCCAACGGTTAGCTCCGTGAGTGTAACCAATGTGGTAGGTCGATGGAGGAGACATATGTCAATAACACAAATGGTAGATCAGACATAAGGCATGGAGGGAAAGAAAGACTAAAAATTCTACAAATGTGTACAAAAAAGAAAAATCCCAGGGTAGAATGACTACACTTAGGCGTAAAACTTCTTTAGGCACAACCCGTTGACGGGTTCTTTAAGAGGATAGTATAGAGAGTCTAGGATATAGGCGCCTTTCATGAGGTAGTGTTGGATGATGTAGGGTCCATGCCATAATGACTTGAATTTCCCATGGTCGAAGGTATCGTGAGCGATATCATAGGCTAGGACGAGGTATCCTTCTTTAAATGAGCGAAGGTTGACATGGTGATCAAAGGTGGCCTTCGACCATTTTTTTAGCTGCCTCATTGTTCTGTAATGAAGATCAATGGTCTTCATCCAGTGACTCTAAGTTCAGCAAGCACTGTTCCATTGGAGTAGTGTCAGGTAATAGCTCGATAGTGGTGATTAATGTGGGAATTTCACACTCAATGGGGAGAGTGGCTTCGACCCCATGGACGAGATGACATGGTGTAAAACTAGTGGAAGTTTTAACTACCATGTGATAAGCCCATAGTGTTAAAAACAACATATGATGCCAATTGGTTTTATATTTGTTAACAATGTGCTGCAACATGGTTTTGAGGACCTTGTTGACATCCTCTACTTGTCCATTGGACTGGGGGTAGTATGGGGAGGTGAAATCATGGGATAATACTATCCTTGAGGAGATTTCGATGAAGATCTCATTCTCGAAGTGTTTCCCGTGATGGGAGACTAACTGTTGTGGGACTCCAAAGCAGGAGATGACGTGATTAAATAAAAAACGCGTTACAGTGTTAGCGGTGTTGTTGAAGGTAGGCATGGCTTTGGCCCATTTAGAAAAGTAATCCACTGCCACGATGATGTACTTGTGTCCATTTCTAGATGGAGGGTTGCAAGTCATGAAGTCTATGCCCCATTTGCAATAGGGGTCGGCAATGATGACTGGATTTAGAAGAGCGAGTGGGGCTCAGGCTTTGTTGGCATAAAGATGGAATTTGTCACATCACTTCACAACATGGATGCAGTCATGAAACAATGTGGGCCAGAAGTAGCCTGCTTGAATGATTTTATGGGCTGTGGACATCCCTGAGAGGTGGCCACTGTAGGCGTCACTGTGTAAATCATTCAATACTCTGTCGGCTTCATCGATGGTCATACATCGACGGAGTATGGTGTCGACCCCACGTCAGTATAATATGTCACCAATAAGGAGATATCGAGGGGCCTGATGGCGAATGCACCGACAATCGTATCGAGAGAGGTGAGACCCATAATTATGTGTCCAAAGTTAGACAAGAAGGTTGCCATACCAGGGGTCATCCGAGGGGATGTAGAAGAGGTGTTCATTGGGAAAATTTGTGTTGACGGGTGAAGTTGTAGTATTAGAGGGAAACACCGTTATGAGTTCGGTGAGAATGAGTGATTTCTTTCTTTTGGGAGTTGAAAACTCTAGGTCGTATTCCTAAAGGATGACGATCCATCGAGAAAAATGACCATTAATTTATCATCGACTAAGAAATTACTGCATGGGGTTGGAATCTTCCATGAATTTGGTAGTGCGAAGAAATATATAATGACACAATTTCTAAACTGCGAGGACAACTGTGAGGGCAAGTTTCTCTTCATGATTGTACTTCAGGGGTGGCCCTGAAAGGTTTTTACTGATGTAGTAAATAACATGCTCATGGCCATCCTCTCCTAGTTGGATGAGAACTCCTCCTACTGAGATAGATGAGGCCGATAAGTAGAGGATGTAGTCGCGATCATAGTCGGTTGGACTAATCAAAGGGGCGTTGGAGAGCGTCACTTTTAAATCATCAAAAGTGGTTTGGGCATGTTCATCCCATCGAAATGGCATATAATTGTTGGTGGAAATATATGTATAAATTACAGACATTAAATCATCAACACGGGGCTCGTAAGCTTTGAGATGCAAGCACAGGAAATGCAGAATGAAAGCCAATTCTATCTTATGCTAACAAACTATAGGAAATGAATAAGTAAGAAATGAATGAAAAGAAAGGAAACAAGTTGCAATGTATTATAAGGAAAAATAAAAATAAAAGTAGCACAGCATATGTAGAGAATGGGGGCCCCTGCAAACCTAACACACGATGTGAAAAAGATTACAGACTAAATGAGTACTTCAAAGACAGGTAGAATATCAACAGTTGATTTTTTATTGAATGAAATGAAGGATTGCAAATGCTCAATCATGGATCTACAATACTAATTCCATCCTACATCAATACTAATTCCCCCTATGCTCCATGTCTATATATACATACAAAAAAGAACAAGGGGATGGATCAAAACTAATTCCCTCAAATCAGCATGGTCTAAGCATAATTAGCTTACAAGATATTTGGTTTCCTCTTTGTAGTTGATCTTGGTTTGCAAATATAACCAAGACATGATTACAAATGATTTTACATGACATAAAAATGTTGAGGATATCTTGATTCAGTATCCCTTGCTGGTTGGACGCACCCATTCATCTAGAAGATTGGAGAAGGTAGGCGCAACTGTAAATCTGGACAAACCCAGATTGGAAAAACACCGATATCTCCCTGATTGTTCATGATTTTGGAAATTGGCATGCTAGTAAGCTAAATGGACACATTCTGCACAAAACCCATGTTCTAGAATTTCTAGATTCTGCTTCATTTTCTCGAAAATAGTGGTCGAAGTCTACTGCTGCTAGTCTGGCACAATTTCGACCCATCCTTTGACCACGTGCTAGAGGTCCACACTTGTGAACTGGGTGTGAAATAATGAACACCAAAGTATGTTGGAGGTATTTCTAACAAAACCAATTTATTCATTTTGGCCCCAACGGTGTGTGTCTATGCTAAACATGGAGGTCTGGTGCGGGAACAGAACTGTCACAAACCTTCATTGGCAAGATTAGTGTAAACCACTTCTAAATCATTAAAAACAAGGGAAATTATAATAATTAACTACATTAAGCTTGTTAAACATATCAAATTCATAAGTGTGGGAAAATACAAGAATAGGCATAATAAACAGGTGTGAGGATAGGGTGAAATGGTTAAAAAGGAGACCAACTGATGATGTAAAATATGTCAAATTGGCAAGCCAACATCTCTCCCACACCTAAGGATTGGCATGTCCTCATGCCAAAGGAGGTAGGTACTGATCAAGCCCACCTTGTAAATTTTTGTTGTCATTTCCTCCCATGAAAATAGATCCACTAATTGCTTTCCTTATGTCTCCCTGCTCAAACCCTTTGTTGGCAGACATCAACTTCAAATTACATGTGATACAAAATATGGATAGCCATGTGAAATCTGGGCAACATGCAACCAAGCTACATCATGATACATATTCAAGTTCATGCAATGATTTTCATCAATTAAATCAAGAAGGATATGCCCCTATACTTCATACCAAGTAAAGATAAAAATGTGTGAGCTTGCTTTCTTATTCCATTATACAAGCATACCATTCATTTGTGGACAACAAGCATGCTAACTGAATAACACCTCTGTGCATGTGCATGTAACATCTTCAACAATTATGGATATATAATTTGTGCATATACATCTTAAACTAGCAGTCACATTCTAAATACTGCTACAACCAGATTGCTTCACATGATTTCTTGAGAATAAAACTCCATGCATACCCAAGCTAACCTCACATAATATTTTCCATAAATGAACCCCCAACAGATTTTCCTTTAGAAAATCAAGCAAAGATTTTGACCCTCATAGTGGAATTGTAACAACATTGATAAAGGCAATAAACTATAAAATTTGCAGTCACTTCTATTGATTTATATGTCAAACTACAAACTGGTTTTCCATAAACTTTTGTGAGGTTGTTCAGATCATACTTATGCTGCTGCTCATCAAAAATCAAATCCAACAAGTGCACAATTTTCAGGAAAAAGGAAAAATGAATGAAGATTTCAATGGCCAATTTCTTGAAGAATACAAACTGGAATTGATTGGAATTTGGTGTATTTTTTTTTCATACCTTGATGCATATATGTTCCAAATTTCATGGCCGAACAGTGCATGGTTTGGGAGATATTAAAAAAATCAATTTCTTCTCTATAAGTTTTTAATAAAAATGTAGCTACAACATCATTCCCGTACTTACTCTAGAATTCCCATACCTACTCTGAATTTCATGTAGGATGTCGTTTTGGAACATACATACTGTTCAAAATTCATCCTTCATCCATGCTAAAAAAATTTGAATTCTCTAAGATTATTTTCTTATGAAAATGGTGGTAGTAACCTAAAAGCCAAGTTTGAGACAATAATGGAAAGTAGTGTTGAAAACTTACTGTCATAAATTGTCCAAGTAATAAGATCTGAAATCATTGCTTCCAATAAGCTAAATAATGCACTAGTTGATACACCATTCTGGTCAAAAGGTGCTGACAACACACTGCCCCAAAAATTCAACAATTTCAAATAACATCCGGATATGGTATAAATAAGTCATGGAACATCTTCCCCCCTCTGATGTATTTGCATGTCCTCATGCAAATCCATCCTCAAAACTTTCGCAAAGGAGTTAACTCATAACTTATTCAACAAAACCATGCAGCATTCACATTCCTAGAAATATCAAATTCAGTGTTTCCCTTTTCTGTAAATATAGTGATTGACTGCAATTGTCAACAAAAACCAGGCCATATATATAAAAAATAGAATTTGTATATTTGAACATCAACTGTTGATGCCCTCTCGAATATGAGGCTTCAATGGAAGAATCATTTCAGTTGCCTTCCAGCAATAGATAATCCACTCAGAAAATGTACCCTTGTCAAAATTCCCATAATTGTGCAAAAATGTTTACCCATCATAACATTTCACAACAATTGAATATCCATTTTTGTAGCATTAAGTTTCAAGTCTATCTCACAATCAATTTATAAACAAAAGAATTCCCCTTTCATAGAGTGATCATCAACTGTGACATTTCTATACATTCAAGCTAATGAATCGTACCATGCCACCTGTCAATGAACCTTCTGTGTAATTAGTTCACATGACCACCTATAAATAGAACCAAATTGGGAAGATCAAACAATGTATGAGCCTGTTGTAATGAAACCTACTGTTGGTGCATTTGTTGCCATCTCAAGTTTATTAGACTCAATTACTATTGAGTAGAAACAAGCCGAGAATAACAAATACAATGTGAAATTTGTTTGCTACAGAGAAAAAACAAGGGAACGAGGTTGCAAGTGCCATGAGGATTTGAAATGCAAGCTCTGCAAATGCTCTTGCCATATCTCAAGATAATATCCAAAATCACATAGGAACATAGAAATGCATTTACTGAATACATTAACAATTCCAACATTTGAGAAACAACAGCCTTTGCAACTCTGTTTCCAATTCATGGTTGATGACAATATTACAAAAAAATGGATTTGTGAGGTTGCAAGTGGGTTCCCAAAATGTATATATTGTTGTTGCAAACCAACAGACTATAAATGCACTATGTGATATTAAAAGAATGCCAATTTTTCTAGGATTTTCATTATTATATGCAAAATGGATAGGACACTTGATCCCATATATGCATACTAAACAATTTCCTTTGAGCCTGGAAGATTAACATGCCTGCTCCGTTGTTGATCTTTCCCCTATATCCCTCCCTTCACAACTTACAATTCTGTAGGGGCAGGGAGAAAGGTGCACTTCTTCAACACTTCACAACCATCAGTTGAGAAAAAGACATAATGGTTAAGGGTTTGATGGAAGAAAATTTTAAAACGAAAGGGACACATGTGGAGTTATAAGTGGGTATTGGTGGTATTACGAAAAGAAGTGGCAAGGACATGTTGTAGAATATAATAAAAATCTTGAAATATTGTCTTTACGATAAATGTCCTTCATTTTCAATAAATCAGAAGGATCAGAAAAATGATTACCTCAAGTCACCCTTGGAGTTGATACTTACATATCTAAATTATGAGTTATTTTTGCAGGAACTTGAGCTTTGAAGACCATCTGGAAAATCTGAGTGTGCATGACTAGATTTGAAGAATGCATATGGGCTACTGGGACACTGTTGATATATTGCTTGTATGCAGACCCAGTACCAGAAAAAAAAAAAATCATGTTGTTTCCTTTGGGATGTTTGTTAGTGAAAAACCTTCTATAAGAACAGAGATCGGGCATGGGAATAGAGACCTCCTTCTTTTCAACAAGCTTCCTTGTCAACTGTTGACATTCCCCGCTTATTCAAAAAACATAAAAGACCCGTTGCATTGTATTTTAAATTGAACCACTAACTATATGCAGCTATTTATTCATTGTCCTACCCTACTTTAGAAAAGAGAAAGTCTTTTTTCAAGTATAGGAAAATTTCTAGTGAAGCCATGTGCGTAACAGATTTATAAGAATACTCATATCCAAATATGAAAAATATGTTAGAATATAGAAGATGGTGTGCTCGTTTTACCATTGACGATACCCTCGTCACCCAACCATAGGCCAAAGCCTCCTTCTGAGCACCTTAATCTTGACTAAGAATTCCTCCGGAAGCAAACCCTAGGCTACATATCCAAACAAAGAGTAGCACATCTCTCCCCAAGGATAGCGCAGCACAAAAGACTGATCAGATAGTCCCAAACCCTAGCCAAGAGATATTCAAGCCAAAATTGAGAACTAGCTGCTGTTGCAACTGCACCTGCAACACTCCTCCAAACCTGCGCACCAAACTGCATCTGCAGTGCGCACCAAACTGCAGAACTGCAATTCTGAGATGCTGCAAATGAGAACTGGCATCCTGTATTTATAGTAATCCTGCCAGTTTTGCTGGGGCCGACTTCTCCTTCTGGGTATGTGTCTGTTCAGTATATTATTATTAATTCTGGCCGACTTCTTCTCTTGGAGGCTAATAGCCTAATATAAATTATCTTCTTGAGC